>JAPZPB010000467.1:0-29870 GCA_037952635.1 Bryoglossum gracile | reverse complement strand
AGAAGAAGGTACGAAGTTAAGCCTCTTTTATATGCGTAAAAGTAGCCTCGCTTACCAAGTGGTCTACTTTCACTAGCCTTGCTATACCTTAGCTAATCAGGTTACGTCCCTGAACTCTTTTACCTCTCCTTTCCTAATATATATACTATTTATTATAAAACACTGCTTACAAAGCTAGTTATAGCAAAATAAGTACTTAAAAAGAAATTTCGTGCTAATAGCACTATTAAACGCTATAAATCACGGCTTATAGCGCGTGGATTTAAGCAAGAATATAGCCTTAATTACTTTAAAACCTTCGCGTCTATAGTATGCTATATAACTTTATACACGCTACTTGCGAAAGCGGCCGCGGAAGGCTTTTCTATTTAATAATTAGACGTTAATACCGCGTTTCTTATACTTAACTTAAAGGAAGACGTATATATAGAAGTGCCGAAATACCTAGAATAGATAGAACTATAACTAATTAAAGAGAAGCAGCGCGTATACCTTAAGTTATGCAAATCGCTCTATAGATTAAAATAGGCTTTAAGGGCATAGTTCAAGATAGTAAAAGCCTACTTTATTAATAGAGGCTATACTTAATTATCTGCGGATCCGAACTTCTTTATTAAAGATAATATTTATATCCTTATATTCGTTAATAATATGCTAATTATAGGGGAGAAATCGCGAGCTAATATTAAGAAACACTTTATTATAAAGAAATAGTCTTATAAGGACCTTAGAGAAGCTTATATATTTATAGGCTTCTAAATTAAGAGAAATATAGTCGCAAGGATAATTACTATATATTAGGAACTTTATACTACAAAGCTACTTAAGAAGCTTAAAATGCTCGATTCTAAGCTATAATTTACGCTTATGCTACTTAGTATAGTTCTAAAGCTAATAATAACGCCTAAAAGTAGCGAAATCAATAAAAAAGAGACGCTTAAAGAAGCTGAAAAGTCGCTATATAGAATAATTATAAGCTTATGCATTTACTTCTCTAACTATACGCGTTTTAATATAGCTTACGCTATAAGGCAATTAGCACGATTTATAGCTAAGCTATCTTAAATATACCTTGAATACGCGAAACACCTTTTATACTACCTTAATAGCATAAGACGCACTAGCATAATATATAGCAAGATTGCAGATAGAATAAGGAGCTTAGATTAGAAGATATATATAGACGCTACTTAAGCTATAGAGAATAATAGGAAAAGCTTTTAAGGCTAGGCAATAGTAAGGAATAAAGAAGCCGTGTTATAGCAAGCAAATCGTTAGAAATCGATATCTATAGCATTATAAGAGGCTAAAATTATCGCCATAAGTAAAGGAGGAAAGGAGAGTGCTTAGCACGAGAAATTAGCTTTAGACCTTAGAGAAAAGCATTATACGCTAATCCTATACTATAATAATAAAGCCGCTATATTATAGTATTAAGATTAAGGCAAGAATTACCTAAAATCTAAGCATATTAAACTATAATACTTCTATACTCGAAATAACCTTATTATAACTAGATAGCTATAAATTAAGCATATTGCAAGTATAGAATAACTAGCAGATTATCTTATAAAGCAATTAAACCTTTATATAATAGAGAAACACTATAGAACGCTTAGAATAATAATTATAAGGAATTTAAGGGCATAAAAGACGGAAATAGAGGCAAATTAGATCTTAGCATAATCTAAGGCTAAGGGTAGCCGTATTTTCAAGGCACTATAGGCCGCGGAAAGAAACAAGTTAATTATGCCGAGTTAAGGGCTAAATTAACGCTATTTAGAGGGCTATTTTGTTTGGAAAGTAGTCTATTTACGGACTGTTTTTAGACCGATTTTAAGACCGTTTTAGGAATATATAACTGCTAAGCTATTTCAACTAGCGCGGATAGCTATAAGTACTCTTATAGTGCAACACTATACTATATAGTGGGATACTGAACTCTATAGGAGATGTAGGTATTATAGGCTTCAATTTGAGGGCCTATTGCATAAGTTAATAAGGCTCTATACTAGAGCAGTATACCTGCTTGCTGTCACGCATGGGGGAGTGTTAGAAAACACGTGCATTTCACGTGTATGAGTGCTTTGTCAGCTACGCATTCCTGTATAAATTACCCCTCATGTAACCTACTTACATCTAATATATTATCACTGATTCCATCACAACTTGACAATGGAAGCTAGGTCGAGAGATCGTTCAGCGTGGTTATATTTGGAAGGAACAGGACCGAAGAGGATAGCTTGACTTGGCCAAGCGCGCAATAATTGTTTCGCCTCTCTTTCTAGGAATCATAGACTTGGCGATCACCGACGGGTTTGTATGTGTATATGTGAGGCGGAATCGTGGTCGAAGGTGCAGGAAGCAGGCAAGCAGCAGGAGTGGGGAGCAGGAGAAAGCTTCAAAGTGAAGATATATGATGAGAAGGAATCTTAAGAATCAAGAGCGGAAACGAATATCGATTTCGTAGGAGAATAGTCGATTTCATCAACCTCTCGAGATCCCTTTTTGTAAGCCAAGGATGACATCACCTTCACCCTCAGGCATCAGTACTGAAATGAATATGAAAACCCGAGATACATTTAAAGTTCCATATAATCTGAAGCTCCTGAAAGTAGCTTCTTATTCAATAGAAATGAAGTAATTGGGAGAACGGGGATATTTAAAACTGTTTAGAACTTTTCAGCCACCTGCAATCGAGTAACAGGAACTGTCCATACCATATTGGAATAGCAGATACTTGGACAAATCGCTAAAACTGGAGAGACCTTTGCGGGCAACTGCAGATTCGTTGCTAACTATTATTAAGTGTTGTGCAGAAAACTTGAAGTCTAAGTTGCAATTATCACCTTCACGAGACCAAAAATTGTATTGGGCAAAGAATCACTTGCAGAAAATTAATCGCAGAATGCCGCTTATAAAAGATCACCTGCAGAACTCACTTGCAGAATATCACACATAAATGAAGCAGATAGTGACAGTTATGGACAACTGATTGAATTTGATGCGTAGAAGAGCCAAGGAGTCAAGGGCGAGAGACCCATGCCCAGCTGCTCATTAACAATTTCCTGACCCCCCACCATTCAATCATTCCATCAAAAGCCATTTGGATACACAGACCACACCAACACCACCAATGTATCCTAGGTCCATCGATCAAGCTCTCGGTATTCAGAATCGTGTGATCAAAGGGAGACATGGAGCTTCGGGGTATCTAGGGTCTGCAGAAAGGCGTGTATTCTAAACAAGAAGATGTTGGCGTGAACAGAAGCTGCGAAGTTGAAGTGCAGAGATGAGGGAGGAAGTATTGAGCTCAGACATCAGTTTTGGTGACATCGGTATTGGTGACATCGGTTTTGGTGACAACAGTCTCGGTGACAGTGACTTCTGTGCGCGCACTTCTTCTGGGTCTCGCGAACGCCCTGCTATCAACCCTGCATATTATCAGCACTGATCCGAAAAGGTAGTCGTCGGGAACGTGTTTCTTACATAATCTGTGCCTATGATCGCAAAAATATTAGCATGCGAAGCTAGAAGTGGTTGCGGATGTCAACTTACAAACCAGCCAAGTCTCCTGAATCCAAACCACACACAAAACACGAAGAAGATAAAGGCGAGGATTAGGACGACAGCGATAACTTGGTTCTCTTGCATCTTGGCTGCTTCTGGGAAACAATTCGTGACGATGTTGTTTGGTTTTAGGAGTGCGAAGTCAAGGTTGGATGTGGAATTTGCGAGGTTAAAGAGGTTGAAAGGCGCTAGCGTGGATTTTGTTCTACAGTGTGGTCAGCACTCATGAAATTTGGAAGGCTACAATATAAGGCTGTGAAGCTTACCTTACAACAGATACACCGAAATGAGTGCTCAGAAAGGTAGAATGATCGAAATTTACACCAAAGTGGCCAAGAGTTTGCACTTCCTTCAGGGTATTGTGTTCGAGGCTGGGAGAGTTGATCGAGAGCTAACCTTCGAATCTTGAATCCAACGCCAATCGCGAGCTGCTTGAGGGGTCTTAGATGGGGCTTCTGGGGCTGTTGAAGACTTGGGTGTCCAGTAAGCTTCGTAGTAGAGGTGGAAGGCCGTATTATCTGCTGCTGAGTCGCGAAACTTAAGCAAACCTGCAAATATGTTCTGGATTTGGGTATCGACTTCGGCGAGTCCTGCGTTATACGACGACCGAATTATGAGATCACCATCGGCTGGCTGGCAATGCAACTTCAGCTGATCATCAAACTCTAACAGCGCCTGTGCTGCGTATAGGGTGGTCATGACAGCAACGTAGGTCGAGGTGCCTTCGACTCTGTCCCAAGACAGGCCGCCGCTCTCAACAAGACCATTCAGGTAGATGATTGCTTCAACAACCCAGGAGAGAAAGAGTCCCATGGGATAAGCTTGGTAGACACTCTTGCGGTTCGTTGACTTTTCTTGGTTGAGAATCGGAAGCTGTGTCAAGACTTTAGACCAAGCCTTTACATCCTTAACCTGGTCACGGTAAAGGTTACGGTCTTCTTCCACGAACAAGACGTTTTGCTCGTCTTTCCGGGAATTCTTGGAATGGAAAAGCTCTTTAACATCAGGGAGAAAAGTACGCTTTGATATGGACTGCAGTTTGGTGGCTATGCGGTTTATACCAGTCAAATGAGAGATGACATTGACTCTGAAAATCAGTCCGACCTCCGTAGGAAGTGAATCAAAGTCGTAGATATCCAGAACGAATCCTTCCGTGAAAGCTGATCGTGCCTTTTGTGGGCTCATGGGGAGCTTTAAAAGGCTCGACATTGCCATTGCCCCCAGCTCTCTGGTATCTTCGTCATCGTCATTGAGAATCCCATACAGCAAGAAAATGTGTGGCATGAATATGGTGGAGCGTTTGAGGTCTTCTAGTGATAACCTGGTGAAGAGCGTCTTTACAGCCCAGGCTGCAGCCCAACGTTCATCCACTTCCTATTGAGAATTAGTAACCAAGAATCCGATTTTCCGAGACGACAAACCTTGTCAGAGTGGCCAGCATCGCTGAGAATGCCAACCCATTTGGAGATATCAAGGTCGCTATATCTCTGGTGCTGTGTGAGAATACCCCATCCGCTAAGCAAAATAACCATATTACGCTCTTCCAGACTCTGGAATTGCGAGCCTTGCCGGTTAGGGAGGACGGTATGCATAATCTCATCAAGGAAAGAGCCTCTCTGCTCAAGCTCGTTGACATCAAGACCTGAACCAGAGACACGGAGATCTAAAAGCTTAGATATTCCTCTAAGTACCATTGCACGGACTTGCGATGAGCGACAGGTTGCGTATGTCGACTCGTAAATGTCAAAAAGGCTGAATGACACAGTGCCTTTGATCCACTCCAAAGCTGACAATAGGGACTCCATCGTAGCCAGTATGACATCGGTTAAATCGAGTTTGGTTGCGACTGTGCATATCCGCTGTAAAGGTTCTACCTTGTCATACATGAGAGCATGGTATGCGGCGCCTCTCCCGATTGCATTAAGGGCAAGTGCAGAGTCAGACACCTTGATGATCCAATCATTCGTAAACATTCGTAAAAAGTGATCATACGAATCGCGGGTGAAGAATTGGCTTGAGAGCATGGCTGCAATACGTGCCGGGAAATAACCATCGTTGCACTTCTTAATGAGGGCAGCGAGGATCGAGTTTTGAATATCCAGATGAGCCGCCAGGATCAAAGCCGTAGTAGTGTAAACGTGCAAGTCCTCGTTTCTGTGCCTGACCAAGGCCGGGACGAATTCAGTTAGCTCGTCTGAGAAATTATTAGTAGCCATCTACAGTTGCTTTAAAGGTTGACATACCAATCGAGAGGTCACCATCAGCACTCAATTGCCGCTCAAGAAAGTACTTGATAAACAAAAGAACACCATGACGCCTGTTGATATTCCATAATCGCTCGTTGAGAAGGATGTTTAACCTTGAAGACCAGCTGTGCTTTTCTGCTAGGGTTGCAAGTGTTTGTGCAGTTATCTCACGAGTATGCCAGACTCGGTTGTCCAACTGACGTAAGACCAGCATGAATATTACCTCCTTCTCATGCTCAGGGGGGCCTGCTCTTCGGAGAATATCAAGGACTGGGAAAACCACTTCGGCGACGGCTAGGTCTTTATTGACACCACTGTCTCCGTCTGTACGAAGAATTTTCTCCATAAGTTGTGGTAGTTCAGGATACGACTCGTAATCAAGCCTAATTGATCGCCCATCCCAGCCAGCTCTTGTGATCTCCTTGGACTCCGATGTCCCCAGCATGCAGTCGATAACACTGCGGAACAGGAGGAGGCAAGCGTTCTTGATGGCCCAGCTAGGTCAATGTTAGGATACGGCCGCGGCAGTTAATTGGGGAGGATGTACTAACTGGGGAGATTTAAGGCCACCAACTAAAAGCTTTAGCATTATAGGAACCTCGTTATCCAGGGACTTCCCAAGGAAAGAAGACTTCAAGGCCTCTCTGAGGGCGTTGACTGCATGAACCTGTGGAAGCGCCGGGTTATCCTCTGCGGACATCGGTGCTGGGCGACCTGCGATGATCAGAATTTCCGCCAGAACGTCCTGAAATTTAGGACTGCTATCACGAGCAGCTGATGAAACCAGAGCTCCCATAATGGCGGTGATGAGGGCTGGGATACCGGCGGAGCGGCGGGTGGTTGATGGCTGGCTTTCTATGCACTCGAGTGCACCCTGTTTTTACCAGGAACTGAAATTAGAGGTATTCGGATAAGAACGCTTGTAAAGAAAGAGAACTGTACCTGGTACCAAGTAAAGAGAAGTTGTTGCGATACTGGAGGGGAATCCTCAGGCTGATGCTGAGAGAGCTCACAGCACTTGCGAAATGTCAAAGAAACTGTGCTGAATGCACCTCGATGGCGGAGAGTTGCGAGTTGCGTGAAGGAGAGATTGCCAATCCGGGGAAACAGATTATCTGGCAAAGTAGAGAATTTGTGTGACCAACGGCTCTTGATTTTAACCAGAAGAGTCAGGAGCAAGTTGCTGAATTTTTGATTAGTTCAAAGAGGATCAAGCTAAGGGAATGGGGATAAGGGGGTGTCGTGGCCTGGAGGCACCAATTTTTATACCTTGATTCATGAATTGCACGGAAGCTATAGCTTAAAAGATTTTTGGTGTCAATACTGCTGTCTTCATCGAGGTGCTGTGGCAAGTGACCTTCAGGGGAATCGTTGCAGAGAACTGGTTTCACAAAGTCCCAGATGCAGTAACAGCAATCAACGATTTGAATCTGTAAGTTATCCCACTGTGTTTGAGTCTCTAGTTCGGCTTCAGCAACATTTATGTTTTGCCAGATAAAGCTATAGCGCCAGAATTAGCAATTTGTGCCAGTTCAGGTCAAGGAAACTTACTTGATCGCAGCAAAGGTCCCATGGATAGGTGCATTCAGGACAGCTTGACCCAAATCTTTTTCAGCGATTTCAACCTTGCCCCGCAGCTCATTTACTAATTTTATTACTAGTTCAATCCTAGCTCCTGCAGAATCTAGCTGACTATAAAGAATATCATACGAACGGGCGAGCCCATCTGCATAGTCTGCTCTCCCAGTCTCCCTTGATGCTTGCTCTGCCCTCTCGATAAATTCCACCAGGAGTTTTGGCGGTGTTCTGAGCTCGGCACTTGAAGAATCGGGGTCCATTTTACCAGATTTTGCTTGGTTAACAGCAACGCTATGCACAGTATCAAATGCTGGAGAGGACTCGGCAATATGGTTGACGAGATGCCCATTTCCTCGGGCCTCGAAGCAACTCGAGCTAGCAAGTTTGAGAAGCTCAGACGCACTCCCTCTGACATCCTCAAAAGGGTCTAAAACGAGATCGAACAAGAGTCCCATCGAGAGCGGGTTGAAAAACTCGATCTCAAGTGGCCAAATGGTGGCGTTGTCTGCGTTTTTCAAGGGGAGATCACGGCCATCCTTCAAAATCCCAGACCTCAAGAGTAGCAAAAGTGCTTTCAAGCTTGTAATATGGCGTTGGTATGATGCTGTCGGGACTAGTTCTCCGAGCATGAAGTCTATATACCATTCAAGAAAGCTCTTATGGTAATGTAGCAGCTTCCTACTCTCGTCCAACAGTTTCTGGGGACCTTCCATCTGATCTATACCCAAGGAGGGGCATGACTGCAGCTGGAAAGAAAGACTCTCGCACTCTCTTGTAAGGGAGGCAGTAGCTCCTCTGAGTCTTTCGATCATATGTCTCGTATTACTGAGAACTTCGTTCCGAACTTTGGCATCAGTTTCGGAAAAGAGAATGTGCATCTCTGATTGTAATATGCCAAGGGCAGTTGGGCTAAAAGGACGGATTGACGACGAAGACGATACCAAAACAGAGAAAGCGAGTGAACGAACAAGCTCCGAAGCATGGCCGATCAAAATTCCAATCTCCTTCTCCTGGAGGATGACCGCGGGGGCTGATTTCTTTGATGCCTTCTGGAACTGGACTATGCCTGCGTAAAGTTAGCAGAGAAAGAGGCAAGATCTGTAAGTAATATCTTAGATACATACTTGGTTCTTCGATCAAACCAGCTTTCTTTCCCATTTCAATGGCGGCTAGTTGAAGTAGCGACTGAGCACCCATCTCTTGGTTTCCTATCTCCCAAGCAGGACCCTGTTTGTTGAGATCTCTCAAGAAAGCTATAGATCCGGGTCTATCGAGCTTGAAAAGGGGCGGAAAGAGATGATTCTTGACATTTTCCAGAGCGTCAGGATCTTTGCTTAGACCTCTACGAATCCAAAGTTGCCAGGAGGCGGTATGGGCACACTCCTGGCCTAATTTGACAGAAAGCTTCCGTAGTTCTCGGAAGACGGCTACAAGAAACTTTCCTGCAGCAGGTGATATGTCTGGTAATGACATCCATTCGAAGACATCCGAGAAGAATGAATCCCAGGATTTACTGGACTGTCCTACTTCCTTGTTACTTCCAGAGACGATTAGTCGAGAACTATTCTCTTGGTAAACACCGATCAGTTCTTCCACAGAAATAGTCCCCTTGCTCAAGAGGCACTCCAGAGATCTGAAAGCCGGCTTCACCAAGGGCTGGGCTGCCTGATGCGTGATAATGAACAAGGCTCGTTGGAGGATTGAGGTCTTGACGGTAGACTTAGTGTCTTGGTTTGGATTCCTGCCAATGAGGGTTGAGACAAGCTCAATGACTTGCCGCATAGAACGATTCTGGTTCTTCTCGTTCCATTCAATGAAGAAGTTAAACAAATTTAGACAAGTTTCTTTAGAGAATGCAATTTCGCTGAGAATATGAGATCTGGAACCTTTCAGTTGCTCAATAAGGTAGCATAGCTTGATGCATGCATTTCCAGAGGCATGACGAGGTTGGGCAGCATTTCCTAGAGCTGTTGCAAGTCTCTCACGGCAAACACTAGGCAGCTTGTTAGTACTAAGTCGGTGATTGTCTCAAGGCAAGTACCTTTCTTGAATTTCACTAACTTGGCTTTCAAGCCATTTTACCAAAAGTCTCCCATCCGTAGGAGGCTCCAGAGGTGCCATAGCTTTGGAAGATTTCTCTCCCATATCTCCTGTATGCTCGAGAAATCAGTACTCGATAGGCTTTTCAAGATTCCTAGATCATGAAACTCGGCCCTCGGAAGGTGATCTATCCATAGCCAGTTTGTGCTTTTCTTGCTGGTCCTTCGAAACTTTAACTTTTCTGGCAACTTGTTGCGGCAAGGTCAGATTATAGGATCTAAGTCAAAGAGGCCTTGGATCTTGGTTCAAAGGTAGAAGATGGGTATTGTTAAAAGCTGTGAAAATTTAGACGAGTCTTGAATTAAATGTTGTAGTCCTTTCTTTACCTACAAAAATTCGAGGTTCGTCACGAGACTCGGGGTGGATTATCTTGTGATCCGTGCACTAAAAAACTTTAGAAACCTCGCCATCCATTACCAAAGGCCATTTTTTGTCCCCGACCCAGCGCAAACCCTTTCTTGCTCGTCTCCTTTTCAATTACTGTCACCATGTCAATCTGGGATAAGTTCACTGGCAAGAAGTCCTCCTCCACAAATACCCCGGCCTCAACACCAACCTCGGACACCCAAACAGACTCCTTCCAACCCTCCCCTTTCAACCCATCAGAAGCTCAAGATGTCTCCTCCTTCCTGACCTTTGAGCCCCAAGATCTGCATCCCCTCGCAGGCCTCAACCAACAAACACTAGACTATCTCTCCCTCGAAGACTCTACCCTTTCGGATCTCCCTGGCTCGCAGTCCGCACTCCCGTCGCGCGGCTGGTCCGATGATCTATGCTATGGAACCGGAGTCACCTATTTGACAGCATTGACGATGGGAGGAGCATGGGGATTACAGGAGGGATTGAGAAGATCTAATGGACAACCACCAAAGCTGCGCCTAAACTCAGTGCTCAATGCTGTGACAAGGCGAGGGCCATTCCTGGGGAACTCTGCGGCGGTAATTGCGATGGTATACAATGGTTTCAACTCATTCATTGGGAATGTGCGAGGAAAGCATGATGCTTCAAACAGCATTATGGCAGGGGCTCTGAGTGGGATGTTGTTCAAGAGTACGAGAGGTTTCAGACCGATGATGATTTCTGGTGGAATTGTGGCGAGCGTTGCAGGCGCATGGGCTGTAAGTTTTCTACTTGCCCTACGTGAAGGATTGTTTCTTCATAGCACTCTCCTTCCTGACTCTTGGTATTCCCTCCAATTACTCTACTGACACACATCTCCCAGGTAACGAGGAAAGCTCTTTTCTAAACATCTCTCCTGACGATATCCTCTCCTTCCTCCCATCCGATCCGTAACTCTCCCGACCGAGAAATACCACCCCCATTAAGCAGTTTAATGCCTTCATGTACCAGCACAGCACTTTTGCGTTTTTCTTGATCATCATAGACTCCTTGATTGGATGCGGGGTGCATTAGCGATGGATGATCTCTCCTCTGGCCTTGAGCACAACTGTACTGATAGATGGATGGGCTTTTGCCGTGTTGTATAAAAGCTATGGCAGGTGACCATAGAAGTCCAACAATAATGCGAAACATAAAGACAGTGGTGAGGAGATTCAGGTGTGAGTAGTGAACTAAAAGGTAGGTGAGCTCATCAAAACTGTGCTGACCATTTTTTGCTCTTCATGCCTATGCTCTTACTATTTCAGATAAGTACAGCTGCCAATGTTTTTTTCCTATCTTGTTTACGCCCTGATTTCCTTGCCCAACTCAATTATCCAAGTTGATTGATAGTCTGTGGGACTTCCCAGACCATACTTTCTCGGGATACCCGTACCTCAAAGCTAGATCAATTTCCGAACCCGGTCGTCATTGCCTGAAAATTTCTGGCATACTTCCGAACCAAAGCATATTCACTTCGGTTAGCCGGATGCTCTCTCCTCAAAGTCTTTATTCCGCCCACCATCTTCAACCTTCAAGTTCACCTTGCATCATACCACACTCAACCCCCTCATGACGCCCACCATGAACCCCATCATGGAATCCTTCTTGGAAAAATTAACGCCCCTCCAAGCTAAGGCTATCATTCTCGATGTATTGATATTCAACTGGCCTTCGGGCTCCTTCAGAAACGATTACAGCCCGGCCAATATCGAGAGACTTGCCACGTTTGATCTTGACAGGTTAGAACCAACCTGCTCTTCGCCCGTGGAGTTAGGCTATGGCTTAGACACAACTATGGAGCTCTCAAAGACCGGGATTGAGAGACAAGAAACTATGAAGAACTATGGGAGGTGTATTGTGCAGCACAAGATGTTGTCGTCTGCGGTGATGGCGTTGATAGAGGCAGACTTGCAGGCTGCGGGAATACCTTGCTCCAATACAGATAACATCCTCCAAAAGGTTAGTCATAAAAGAGATTTATATTCAATGCAGTGGAAGAGAGATGTTGACATTAACTTCAGGGGAATTTGCTGGCTAAGCATAGAATTATAAAGGACCAGGTCCTGGTTCCAAATATCAACTCACCTAACGGCACTCTTATGATTGAAATGAAGGTATACCTCACTACTCTGATCGGAGGCCATGGTGGGAATCCAAGAGTGACCACCATTTTCTTCAAGTATTCGACTCCTTTCCCGCAATTCATGGCCTATCTCCAAGATACCACCCAGCTAAGTACGATACCTCCCATCGACCATGAAGCATGGCTAGATGCCGCGTACGGCGAGGACGAGAACATTCAATCTTTCGGATCAAACACCTCCACGGTCCGACCTCGCAGTAATAGCACCAAGGGCTACACTCTCGAGGATGGAGCTTGGTTCTTCCGTTTCCTGGGAATATCACACGAGAGATCGCAAGAGAGAGAGGTGTTTCAAGAAATCGTGGGCCAGAGGACCTATGACAAAATGGTTCGGGACTTCAAGGCACGACAGCACAGCTCACCAGGCATACAGCACTGCATCCAGATTGTGCATGCAAGTTCCCTCCCAGTTAACTTCGTGTAATAGCTTCGCTAACAGCTGCAGAGCTTGGATCGCAAGGCAATGGAAGCGTGGGAGTTGGTAAAGCGGCAAGAAGAAGACGACGAGCAAGAATTCGCTAGAGCTTGTCGAAACGGTGAGATCGCAGGAGTTAAAAACAATGAAGATATCGGGGTGCCCTATGTGAAATGGTTGCTTCAAGACCTAGCTCGTGAGAAGGAGCCAGCTCAGAGAAGTGGGAACGGAGATCAGTTGCCAGTTAATCGTAGGTTGTTTCTTAAGCCAAGCTAAGATCAGTTTGTCTCCTCTGCTGCACATCAACGTCGTTGATATTTGCAGGGACGAAGCTCGCCTGGTAATACAATTATTCCTCTAGACAAAATCTACTATAGCTTATCACGCGGCAGTCAGGAAAGGTGGCACACCTGAATGTTTAAGATTAGTTGTAAACCCAGAACAGGTTTAAGAATTCAGCCAACATGAGTAATTACAAGCATTTGGATATTCCGGGTGCTTGGGATGTTCAAGGCGATTTGAACATTTAGGATGGTTTTGATGATTAAGACGGCGTCGATATTGTGAGTGTCTTGATTTGTAGGTGCCACTCTAATCTATTTGAAGAGAACGGAAGCCAACGAAGTCAGGTGTGCCTTCTTCTCTCCAGTGGTGTAGCAAGCACAAACTCACTCGGAAGCGTATCTTGTCCTAATCGTAGTTCAATGTTTCGGTGCGGAGGTTCACCCAATATTGCTTCAAAATATAGGTCATCCTTCGGAACTCTTCTTTCCTGCCCGCCAACAACATCGACGATCCGTAGCCGCTCTAGGGCCTCCAAATCCTCCTGGACACGATACAAGCACTCCCTCAAGCGGTTCAGAAGGCTTCCAGCAACCACGCTCCTCACGGTTCCTCTCGTCTTCTACTTCCATACCTCGGAGCCCAACATTATCGCAGGATGTGTTTCCCTTTTTGCGATTCCGAAACAGAGGTGTATGTCAGGGATGATGATGCGCGGAGAACGAACTACAAATACGAGTATTATCGCTGGGATCCTGTTCGCAAGGAGAATGTAAAGGTGGTGGTCAAGGGCAAAGCCAAAGTAAGTTCGCGTGCTTTTCTTAGCTCTTCGAGTCATTCCTGTGTGTGTTATGTTATTTTCTGCGTGGTTTTCTTCCTCCCCTTCAATTCAACTTCAACTTCAACTTCGAAATCGCCAATTCACCTCGACTTCCCACCTGAACGTGAACAACTACTCATCCTCCGAATCAACTGGAACTTTAAATCCACTCGACTCCAAGTTACAACAACATCAATATCCTACCCCTCGGTTCATCAACGATCAACAACCGCTATTTCTGCCGCAATCAATTCTGATCTTCAAAATGGTCAGCAAGCACGCCGAGCAAAACTTCCAACCTCAAACCCGCGACACCAGCGGCGGACCAAACCTCCACACATACATCCCACGCTCTGATGGATCCATCTTGATTGGAGGTGTTACCTACATTCCACAAGTTGCCATCAGCACCGCCGCAGCTGCAGTTGCTGTTGCTCCAGCAGTCAGCATCGCTGCCGTAGCTCCCACTGTACAAGTACAGCCTCTTGATTTTCCTAATTACTATCCCCATTTCTACAATGACTCCCAATACCAATTTCAACAATTTGCAAGACTCCCGGACAGACTTCTAGCACTTCACCATCTACGACTTGAGAAATAGCTAATGTATAATCTTTAGCCTGTCCCTGCCGCCGTCGTCTCCACAGCACCAGTCGTAATGCAGCAACCAGCTCTCATCTCTCCGCCGCAACCGGTCTTCAACCCATACAACCCGTACGCTTTCCAAAATCCCTACATTATCCAACCTCAACCCGCCTACAATAGCTTGCCCAACTTCAACGTCTACCAACAGATCCCGCAGCAACCAGCCTTCGGCTCCCTCGGTTACACTGGCAGTGAGGTACTTGGTCAACAAATGGCATACCAACAAGCCAACCCCCAAATCAAGGAGAAGCAGGAGATGAAGCCAGCTGATGATGATCCGTTCCGCATGTACTGGGTCCGGGAGCAGGACGGCTCTTTTACTCAACGAAACCGCTTGACGATTGATAGTGGAGATATTGGCGATTGCAGATGGTATGCTATGGATGGGCAATTCTATGCTGTTCGTTTATCTTCTGGTTAAGCCGGGTGATAGTGTGGGCTATCGGGATCCAAGTATACCTGCATCTTGGCAGAGGCCCATGACTTGGCGGGCAATGGATATGAAAGGCACAGTTCATGACGAATGAGAACAAATATGGGCTTTTTGCAATACTCGAGCTGTTACGAGAGGATTTCTTGGGCTCGGATACCAAGGGCGTTTGCACATACTTATAGTAATGAACTAATGAACGCTGCTTGCGGTCTAAGGCGAAGCGGGGAGGCGTTGATATTTGAGATTTGCACCTGCCAAGGGGTTGTGATCAGCTGGCCATTTCACCTTAAAATGCAGAATAGTAAATTGGAATTTGGCTTTGCATTTGTCATGCCTCATGAATCAAAAAGGGGAAATCATCCCGCTTCTGTCATGTGATCCCCCTTTCGTAAACACGTTACCGAGATTTGCGCTTCTGCATAGTTGATTATTCACGCCATCCAGTCTAGTATCTACCTCGTTGATCATATCATACAGAGGCTACTAGAGAAACATTCTACCAGCCATGAAGGTAGCCCACGTGGCCTCCCCATCAAGCCCCGGGCGACCTTAAATTGAAGGTTCATCTGGCTGTGAATCAAGGACCCTACATCCCAAGGCTTCTCCAACTCAACTCTTTCTGTATCAACCACCCCCCCCCCCAAACCCAACGCCGCACCATACGATCGGGTTCTGCGGATGCCTTGACAATTCAAGCAGGCACGACATCTTGGCCTCTTATCTTCGTATGTCCTCATTCGTGCCACAAGGTGGTATCATCTTACCTGCAGGCAGGCTACAAACGTAATCGGGCGACAGTCGGAATTTTGAGATCTGAGACCAGCCGTCTTACACCCACGCCCTCTTTCCGACTATGTTCTTGGACCTTACAACGGCTCCATACCTCATTCAAGTCAAATATCTCTCAGAACTTGTCCTTCTTCGCCGCATCATGCGCCGCTATTCCCAACTTCTCCGTGTGCATCTCGGTCCCTGACTCCCTCCCCAGTTTCTCGAAATTTAATAGGACTGATATCCCTTCCCGACCCCTAGATCGTACTTCTATCAATCATGATCATCAGCTAAGCAGCTGTGTCCGCGTCCGCTATAAGTACTGTCTCAGCCTAAGGTAATAAGTTATAAGATACAGTCATCGGGTTATCTCACAAATCTCACAAATCCCACACTCATACCCACACTCTAACACAGCTGGATCAGAGCTGTAGAATTCCTGTCTTCGTTTGTATTTAATCATGTCCCTTGTTTTCCTCAAGTGCATTCCTGAGCGATGGTATGTCTAACATAGGCACACGACCTCCTCCTTTCTTTCCTATACCTTTACACGACACAGATACAAATACAACCTGCATAGTAATATGCTCCGGCGAACAACGCACAGGGGGCCATTATGGATCCTCATCGCTAGTCTCTTTCTTGTTATCATTATGCTACACAGATCGCGCTACTTGATTGGTCTACTTTTCGAGAATGGAGCAAGAGGCGCTGTTTACCATACAGATATTTCGCCAGAATTGGGTTTGAATGGAACGAGGCAGTTGATCCCAAAGATTATTCATCAGACTTACAAGACGGAGGAAATTCCAGAGCATTGGAAGGAAGGGCAAAGAGCTGTGAAAGACTTACATCCAGACTGGGAATACATGGTAAGCGCCCTCGTCCCCTTCCCCAGATAGACAAGAAGTTTCCCACTTGGACCTTCAAAGTCATGCCGACTCCCCTGCCCAGTCCAAACCCCCAAAGGGTCATCACTAAAACCTCCCCAGTTCTGGACCGACGCCTCAGCCCTCCAATTCATTCAAACCAACTACCCATCCTTCCTCTCCACCTACATATCTTACCCCAACCCCATTCAACGTGCTGACTCGCTGCGCTACTTCCTCCTCCACCACTACGGCGGTATCTACCTCGACCTTGACATCGTCCCCTACCGCCCTCTCGACCCTCTGCTCGCCTACCCCTCTATCGCATGTCTCACATCTCCCACCGGCATCTCAAACGACTTCCTCGGTTCCGTCCCCAACCACCCATTCTTCTCCCTAGTCATCAGCGAACTTCCATCCTACAACCGCAGCCTCATCTCTATTTACCTAACAGTGATGTACAGCACAGGTCCCCTGTTCCTAAGCGCGATCTGGATCATGTATTCGCGACTAGGCGAAGAGGGTAATATGGGGAGAGTGCGAGTCCTTAGGAGGGGAGGTGAGGAAGGCGACAGTTATGGATTTTGGAGGAATGTTCAAGGGGGAAGTTGGCATGGAAGTGATACAGAATGGGTTTTTTGGATGGGGAAACACCCGGTTTTGACGACGTTTGCCTTCGTGGGGATGGGGGTTGTGGTTTTGGGGGTGTTCTGGATGGTAGGGAAGGGGGCGCTTTGGTGGGTGAGGGAAAGGAGGACGGGTGGGAGGGGGAGGGGGAGGTATAAGCATATTTCTTAAATGCGGGAGCTTGGAGAGGTAATAGCAACTTAACTTCGTAATACTTCATGCGTTTTGTTTTACTCCCACAAGTTTCATGGCCTTTCATGGCCTGGTTCAATATCTGAATTCCGTTCCTATTCTTAAGCTGGGAGCTCACTAGGAGCCAAAGTGTCAGAAAATTTCCACATCACGAAGACCCCCGTACCTTCCCCTTATTCAACTTCTCTCAAGTAGTCTCCATTTCCCCAAGTCTCAAGATTCCTCAAACACCCAATCCTTCCCCATTACACCATACTCTACAATGCCTCAGCCCATTCCCCGTTCACCAAAGCTTGACCCCTCCTCCCTCAGCAGACTGAAACTTAAATTCACCTCACAAAATTCACTTAATCCAGTTCTCCTCAATCTCATTTCTCAGTATAAATTGCAAAATCCCTGAAAACAAGCCAGTTGTATACAGCCCGATAACTTCAGTGTGGAAGCGCATACGGCCAGTTTTTATCAAAGAAATAGGAAGCCAAGTTTTTGTTAGGTTTATCTTGTCTCCTTTACTACTGCAAGGGAATAATTCTCCTGATAACTTCTCCTTGGACCTTAAATGGCCGTCAAGGAAAAATCAGATGAAGCTATTGCCGGGGAACATCAGATGGCGACAGCTGCTATTATCCCTCACCAATTCTTAAATTATCGGATTCTGCTCTTTACCTATTAAATATTGTTTTAGGTTTTGTGGTAACGAGCAAGTATCTTAATTAGCTATTACCTGTCGTTTTGAGATTTATAAAAGCAAGCAAACCAAGGCATACACTAAGTCACCAGCACTTCTCAGAGCCACACAATGCAATCCCGGTCCTATGAGTTCCTAAATCTTAGAATACTTGCTTCTTGGTCTTCTTGGAAAGAGTGTAGAGGAGTTTTTGTGTTTCAGCGATTTGCGGTCGAGGGTAGTGCTAGGGATTTACTTAGGGTTGTCTGTCCCTTGCTTTGGCTTCTATGCTTTAGCCCCTAGCATATTCTCGTTCGTTAGTTTATAAGAGACTGTCGTACTATTTTGTTTGTGTATTAACTATCGATTTGGGTTTTACAAAGCAGGCAAGTATCTCTGTATAATAATAGCCACCACCTGTGTGGTTTTGCCTCGAGAACAGTAACCAAACCACGAGCACACAATAAGCCACCACCAATTCTCAAGGCTGTACAGCCCTTGGTGTTACCTGCTCCTCTGTAAGCCAGGTGAGTGCTCGTACTGGGTTAATTGGTTTGTTTTGGAATAGGGCTGGAGGGCCCGGAGGGTTATTTATATATGCGAGATTTGACATCGAGGGATTGGACTTGGGGATTCACTTCGGGCATTCATCTCCCCTTCTGCTCCTTGCTGCTTCTTGCTCTGAAAAATGCGCCTGGTGCTTCCAAGCTCCCTCATTCCACCAAGTCCATCCACACCCTCTGGACCCTCGAAATATCTCTCTTATCTCACACCACCACGAAGTTGAGCTGAATTTGTGGAAGAGGTTGGTGTTAAAATGCCTTCCCTTAAAAAGTCTTCAGCTTCTGATACAATTCGCAATGTTTAACAAGCATATCTCTAAGCTTGATACCTAAGCTGATGAGTAATATAAAAGGCAAGAACTTCGCCTGAATTGCGCAAGGCTAATTCGAGAAAACGGGTGCTCTTTCAGCACTGTCGATTTCAACCCAGTAATATATCTCCATATTCCGTGCAGTAACTTGATCTTAACAGCCCAACTCGCAACATTTGATTAAGCCGACGCGACTAGCACGGGCTCATAATTGATGCCACTGCTTGCAATGAGGAGAAAACGTAGCACTCATTACTTCCAATCTGCACGTTGAATATTCAAGAGACTGGGGATATTCTAAACTGAAGCCAACATTTCGAGAGGGTTTGAATATTTGAGAAAACTTAAATGTTTGGCGATTTCAAGATGACACAGCTGGCTGAAATATTCAGAACTTTCAGAATAACCACATCCTGCCCAGCAAGTTACGTGGCAATTTCTGTCTTTGCGAGGACTGTTCCTCCCCAAACCAAGCATAGCTTCTCCGTGCTAGCTGGAAATAGCCCTTAAGAAATCCTTGACTCCTTAGACACAGTCGACTTCAACCCTTCTTCCCGGTTCAAAATTAATATGAACCGCAATTCGTGTGAATAATATCTCGATATCTGCTATTTCTCATCTTTTGGGTCATTTATCCGCCATCCCCCGTCCTCTTTAAGCTGTAGAGACTGTACCATCTTTCCCCTATCCTATATCAAGGCCATCTCCCACATCCGCCGCATCATCCAGTCCATTCTCTACCGAAACGTCATGCCTTGCTCAGGAAGAAACCCGCTGTCATGCTTCAAGGAGAGCATCATGCCCATCTACCCGCCCCGTCATAATGCAATAGGTCTGGCATCGGCCCCCAACGGCTCCCATACAGATCTATCAGATCTACAAAGGCACCCTCACTTTCTCCCAGACCCGACATCCGCCCTGCTCATCACCATAAGCCACAACCCCACCGCCAGCGTGGCCAACCTCGGCTCTTTATCATCCCTCCTCGCCGACCTACTCGGAGTCAAGATATTACAGTAGTTACAAGTACCCTTCCTTGGCTGTTGTGGCCTGTCTGCGCTAATTCCAGCCTTGGGAAATTCAAACGCCCTGAGTCCTGTGGACGAAGAAGTAGTTGATCCCACGAGTCGTATTCTGTGCACTGAATGGGATCTGTTTTGCTCAGAACGGTCGTTGTTTGACCTGTCGTTCAACAGCGCGGGGAGTATATCTGCACGGTTGAGAGTTGTTTCGGGGATGAGACAGGGGTTTTAGGAGAGCCGAGGGCAATCATGACCAGCTGGACAAGGGAAAGCTGGTGAGAAGCGTCATGAAGATCCTAAACTGATGCACAAGTCCGTCAGAGAGGCGGGAAGCTTAATTTGTGCCTTCTGGGCATTTTGTGCTAATGCGGTACTTGTTTTGAAGATTGAAGATAGTCTTCATTTTCAGGTATAAGCCTCTAAATAGCTGCTTCAACCAATCAGATAAGTGAGGCTCAGACAGCTTGGTGCGGGTACTAGTCGTCTAATAGCGGGCAGCTTCAAATTGGTCGGAACTCTCTTGAAACATCACACCGGCCCTCTTGCCTTTTTCTAAACCGGATGTCGATGATATGAAACTTATATTGGACTGTTATCTTGGAGGGCGACGGTGAAATTGAGTGCAAAGCAGATCCAATGGGAACTTGAAGGGACGGGGTGAGTCCAAGTGACCAAGATGGTTAGCCATGCGGACGGTATCCGTAATCCCAGGACACCCCATTGAAACACTGCCTTTTTTGTTTTAGGGACTTCTACGCCGTTATTTAACTTGATTGTTTCCGGAATATTAGCTGGAAGCATGCTTGATAGAGCACAGTGGGGTAGTGCCCAGACTGACTACTGCTTGGGAGGTCAAGTTCAGGTATCAAGAACTTATCTGTTGGCCCCGTTTGGTCTATCAATCCCCTCTTTGTCAATAAAAAAGCAAAGCCTCATTTCCTCCAGCTGAGACAAATGATTAGGATCGTCCCTCGGTACACAGCTCAACTCAAATTGCAACAGAACCTTTCAGTCTGAAAGTTTCAGACCTTCCACCACGAGTCTAGTCTACCTATTTCCAGCAGTCTCTTGCCATTCGTCCTCTACCGTTCTTCCAAGAGCTCGCATTCCTCGTATCCCCTCAGCCTCCTAGCTTCTGTTAGATATCAACACTAAATCAAATCCCGGGAGCCCATCCCCGCATGTCCATCTCCATATGGCTCCCCGAATCACCATTAGTATCTCACCTATTTGCCTCGTGGAATTTCTACCTCTAAATATCCCTGTCGATGGCTTGTCACTTTCTTTAGGCGGCGTTCTCTTTAACTCTCCAGGAGCCTGGAGGTGAACGCCGGAAATTGCCCTAGCAACTCGGATGAGCCGGATAAGTAGTATTATGGATTAGCGGTTTTCTTCCTCACTACGATACGAAGTTTCAGAGTTACCAACTTGGGGATATTACTTAGAAAATCCCAGAGAGCAATAGCAGCGACAGTGGAGTAATTAATCTGTCCTTCTGAGTCAAGGTTTCAGCGCACCTGGCTTGCAGATTCACAGATCTTCGTTTTCAATAATCCGAAAGCCGGTAGAGAAGGATGGATTGGATTTGCACAAGGGAGTTGATGGGAGCTAAAGAAGGCTGCCGAGGCCAGTTGCTGTCAGACATTTCTGCGAAGATTTTCTGGTGGTGTACAGTGTTATGTAGATTTAGTACTGAGGGGATCGCGGCACCAGAGAATGAGGACCTCGGCCCTCCGACAATCTCAACGTCATCTCAGCTCTGAGAGTCAACTTTTTTTTGAGTTGGGAAGCATGAGGTACTTAACTCAGTCATTTTGATTCTAGGTACAATACTGTGCATTCCATGCCATCAAGTGCTTGTAGTAAGTAGACCAAACTCTGCAGCCTGGTCTAGTTATATCACACCTAGACTATCAGAATCAACCTTTTAACATGCAGGGACAGCATTCCTGCAGACAGTTTCAGGCTCCAAAGCTCATTACTCATGAAAAATTCTAGAACATCAAAAAACTCTTTCTCATGCAAGAAGTTAGGTGGTTAAAATAACATGGTCTACATCAAACATCAACGCCCAAGTCAAGAAATCAATTTATGCCAGAAAAACTCAAAATGACATGAATCTACCACCCTATGAAGCTACTCGGAAAAGCCATTAATTACCAGAAGTTTTCTCTTTGGACAAATTTTTCATCTCCCTCATCATTTCACCCTGAAAACTCTCCGTGCCCTCTGCCCCGATATCGAGGGGGTTCTCCTCAAAGTGAAAATGCCAACATATGTATGTATGTATGTGCCTCGAAATAATCTTGTCTTCTACATAAACACAATTCGACTGAACCGCTACCACCCTACTTTCTCTCCTGACTCAGTCCCCCTTCCCGCCCCTCGATTCTTTCTTTCTTTCTTACCAATCCCGACCTCCCAGGTTGAAACCTGTAAACTCGCAACTTTCGCCCTTTACCATTCTCGAGTATATACCCCAAGGTCTATGCACTCCGATGGGCGATCACAGTGTAACCATCCCTCTGCTTCTCCAAATCCGCTCAACCACAGCTACAACTACAGCTACAGAACAGCCACAGCGCCATAGCACCCCCATATCCCGGTCCAGCATCCCTATTTCACGCACTCCTGTCTCACCAAACTCAGCCTCCTCTAGTACTTCCAGTAATATCACTCGTATGATATGGAACCAGCACTCCATATTTCCAGTACAGTGCAGTACCATTCTATCCGGCGGGCGTATTCAGGGGTGAGGATCTAAGACACTGACTGACATTGACACTCCTACGAAGGACAAGAAACCGAATACGCTACCGGGACGACACAAGATAAGACACAGTTGTCTCTCAACCACGCATTTCCCACGCGGCCGCCCAAAACCGGGTGGATCACTCACTGACTGACACCGATCACCCTTTTAACAATTCCACTTCCAGTTCCGGTTTTTAAATTGTCCGGAGTCTAGTGCAAGGCACGTGGAGCAGCACGATCAGTGTGCGGATGTGCCGCCCATTGACATTGACATTGACATTGACATTGACTTTGACTTTGACTTTGACATTGACAGCGTTGACACTGATTAACACAGACGTTTTTCACCGCCCTTCCCTTCCATTGTACGGACCCAACCTTCCAAGTAAATTCCAACCACCATGGTTGGCCACACGCCTCCACCAGACTCAGGGTCCAAGTCATTGCTACCCATCATCATGAGTGCATCATCACCATCACAACCACAACTTGTCCCGACCCCACCCCCACCCACCAAATGATAATACAGTACAGTACAAACCTGCATAAAACCCACCAGGAACCACCCTTCCACCAAGAGAGAGCAGTGAAATAAGCAAGACAAGACAAGCCAAGACAAAAACCTTACTCTACAGCACAGTAAAGTACAGTACAGTACCCATAGGCTCAGCCCTTTCCGTACTCTCCTCTCTCCTCTCCTCTCCTCTCCTCTCCTCCCACTCACTCCTCTCCACCCCCCCAAACCCCTCGGACACCCCGACCGACCCGCCACCCGTGTCTTGGCACTGACCTCTCTCCCTCTCTCTCTCTCTGTCCCGCAGACCCCGAGCATACCCTACCTACCCTACACAACGAAACACCTTACTTCGTTACCTACCAACCAACCAACCAACCAACATCAGATTCAAGGTCAGCCAACGAGATGAGTAAGAAACGTACTGTACTTTGCAAGACCATGTCACGACGGGGTTTATGAGTGAGCGGGCCATGATGGGCAGAGAAAATATCGTAGTGGGAGGTTTGGGTCGGGTTTGGGGTGTGGGGGTCGGGAGGACGAAGCGGGCGGGGATGTGGAAGGGTTTTGTTTGTGTGACAGGTCCCCTTTTTTGGGGGGGGGGGGAAGGGGGCGCTCGGTTAGTGATTGATTATTTACTCCCTTGAACACACAAGTAGCAAATTGCGCACAAGTCAATCAATAGCACTGCGAGGATTGAGAACTGCGTCATTAATAATACTTGTTCTCCATGATCTATTCTACAGCTTTTATTTGTACAAGCTCTGGATCAACAATGCTATCCAGCATCGAGACAATAATATCCTCCCCAAACGCCGGCGATGAATGCTTCTTTGACGCATCCAACAAGTCCGGTGTGGTTCTTTCTGCTTTCTACAGTACATCCAATAATAACATGACTTTTGTTAACCGTCCCTTTCCATTCCGTAGATATGGCGTTTTGTTCGCTCCCTGGTTTCCGGCGAGCTATTCGGACCCCACACATTGTACGGTACATTCCATCATATGCTTCCTCGTTTTGATACAGGTGGTAATTCGTGGTTTCTCCTGAGAATCCTTTGTATCGACTCCTCGCCCATGCTTCCTTCACCCTCACTGTCCTCAGTTGGGGAGTTCAACTCCGAACTCACTCCCGCTTCCCTTGATGCAGCGGTATTGCTATTCCTGGCTGTTCGTGCATTGACCTCGGCGCGGGCGTTGTTCATCATTGCCGGAAGGTGACGCCTACGAGCGTTGATAAACCAGTTTGAAATTTGATCTTTCCCGAAAAGTTAGCAATGAACCAGACAATACCGTCGATAAGAAACTTACTCATTTGTAAACCAGTCTTGCTCATCAGCTCTTGCTTCTGGTCTTCCGTCGGGTATGGGTGCATCAGATTATCAAGGAACCAAGCGCGTAGCTTGTCTGTCGTTTCCTTTGGCAGGTTTCCTCGTCTCTTCCTTTGTCTATTCTCACCACCATCACCTCCCTCGCTGTAATGATATCCGCTTCCTGGGTACATACTGTGGTGACTGTTCGAGAAAGGGGTCACGTTGTCATGAGTGGAATGGGAGTAAATGGACGGGCCAGAGTAAGACTGTCCACGAGGCTGCTGGTAACCATAGGGAGGCGACGAGTACGTGTAAGCAGTTGCTGGATAATCGTAGCTGGATGGTGCTGGTTGATGAGTGAATGGAGGACGAGGCGCTGGGCGAGAAGACTCGAGGGCGTATTCGCCAGAGAAGAAAGGCCGGGGTGGAGTCTCGATCGGGCTGCTGCTTATAGAAGGAAGGCTGGGAAGTTGCCTCAAATCCGAACTGGATCTCGCAGTCTCGAGGGAGCGTGTAGGAAGTGGTGGGTAGGCTGAACTGGGAGCTGACGGTGCAGCCCAGGCTCTGGCTGGAGCCGCACTGGACCACATCGAATAACCGGACTGTTCACTACTTCGTCGGGAGGAAGTCGTCGGGGAAACTGGGGGTGGTGGAAGTTGCGTTACAGGAGGACCCCTTGGAGGTATCCTTCGAGCAGCCTGGCTAAAGAAATCGCCCGCTGGCGGTAGGCTGTGCTGCGAAGGATAAGGAGGGGTTGAGGTTTGAGATAGTGAGGTTCTAATCGATCGGGGTGGGCTGCTACGTAACTTCGGGAACCTTGTCTCCAGCCCAATCTCCTCAGAAGAGGACCTTCTCCGTTTGCGGTGTTGGGGAGATTGCGGGTATTCAGGAGTAGAGATTGATGTCCCCGGTCCTGCCGTTGCTGGAGAATACGAAGCAAACGGGTCGGACTTGTATTCTAGTTCCTGGCAACGAGCTGGCTGAGGAGGATTGAGAAGCCCCGGAATCATCTTCGCATACTTTGTTAGAAAGGGGATCGGTCACTTATGGTGGCATATACATACATCTTGGATAGACGGAAGTTGTTCGGATCTCTCTGCTTGTGGCCTGGGTCTGGGAAGGTCTGCCAGGCGTGGGAAATTCCTGTTTCTAGGAACTGAAGGGTCCATCACCGGTCCCATTCTCATCACCTCAGCAGTACTCATAGTTGTGGGTTCTTTGGGGGGTTCTTGGATAGCAGATCGACTTGAGTTTCGAGATGGAGGCAATTCCATTACACGAGACGGCCTCTTGCCAAAATATAGTGAAGGGACAAAGGCAGTAAAATTGCCCACTTCTGTTTTGGCATTTTTAGCGGACATCCAGTGACGTTACAGCAAAGCGGGGAGAATTGTGGCACATGAGGAACCTTGTAGAACTGAGGATGGCAATTTACTGCAAGAAAGGTGGGTAGAGAGCTCTCGGCACCAACATGCAAGACTAAAGCAGGGGAATGCCAAGATAGGGTGGTAAAGTATGAATGGGACATACCCTTTCAAGAGCTCCTTGGACCCTTCGTATTTGGGATTAGGCCTGTCCGCGGCGGATGGGAGACTGAGATGGCCAGAGTTGCGGTTCTTTTTTAGAGATCCCTGATGATAATCTCTGTAGCTCCGGGTAATTGAAGGGTGTTAATGGTGACTCGTCGCTAGCTATCGAATACAAGTCCAGTAGTGTTAGGCAGCAAATACGTGGTACATAGACCTTAGACGGTTATGGCGCCGATCAGTTGGTCTGGAGTCAAGAAGATCAAGAGCCGGTTGTAGAACTCGAGGTCGAGAGTGGTGCTGGACGGCGAGGTATATCAACGAGCGACTCGAGAGTGAGACTCGGGGGGTTCGTGGAGGCGTACTTCGTATGTCTTGGGTATTTTCTGTGGAAACGTGCGTGCTGAGACCTAGTACTTGTAGGCTGGAAATAAAACAGATCAACGGGCGGCTGCTGCACAGATGCCGAACTGGGGACTGGGATTGAGGACAAGCCGGAAGAAGTGAGAGACAGCGAACAGGGGCCCGGGGAAAGTTTTGCCAACGAAGGAGATGACGATGGTGGATGGAGGCTTGAAGTTTGGAGATTTAGAGTCAAGCCGTGGCGTTCGAGAGAGAGAGACACTTATGGCCCCATTGGGCTAAGGAGAGGGTGTCTGGTCTAAGTTACTGAGTAGTGCGATTGGAGGTGAGCTGCAAGTGGATTGTGCTCTTGGGGGTTGCTGAGGAGCAGGTGAGGTACAGTACAGGACAGGAGTACTGTACTGTGCTCTTGGTGGTCAATGTTCCTGGCCCTGGATGGATGCAGCAGCGATAGAATTCGGTGCAGCGGGACTGTATTGTACTGCACTGTACTGTACTGTATATTGTAGCAGATTCTTCTCGAGCTGCCGTTGTCCGAGTGTGTGGGTGCGGGTGTGGTTGTGATTGTGCTTCAACTGCCATAAGGCTCCGAGAGGGATCGACAGCGGGTTGCTCCATCCATTCTGATGCCCAAGGAGGTCTACTCGACTACTCGAATACTCCTCGGATCAACACCGGCGACAAGCGTCAAGCGTGACAGCAACCGATCCAGAATTCCCAGAATGCGGTTGGGTGATGTAGACTAAAGCGTCGACTAAAGCGTAGTGTGGTGAAGCCTCAGAGCACGAGGTTCTAGGTAGTGGTAGAGGCAATTGGAGCGAGTGTGTCTAGATGATGGAAGAATTAATGTACAGTATAATGCTGAGTTGGGAATAGTGGGAATAGTGGGAACAGTGGGAACAGTGGGAACAGTGGTGAAAGTGGTGAAAGTGGTGAAAGTGGTGAAAGTGGTGAAAGTGGTGATGGTGGTGATGGAGGTGGTGATGGTGGTGATGACGGGTGGTGAGGAGAGAAAGTAGACGGAGGATAAGAGGGAGGGCGAGGGGAGTCTAAGCCTTTCTGAGTAATACACTAGTCGACTACTGTAGTCTACTAGACGAGTATGAGGGTATACTACAGTAGGACAGTAGACGAGTATACGGGACTAGTATGCGACTGTAGACGAGTATACTACCTAGTATGCAACTGTGCTGTACTGAGCATCTTCCTAGGACCAGGTTGAAGGCGCTTAGTGTGTCTGGCAATCACCCCCCAACACAACAAGCAAGGGAAGGACCCACCGGCACCCATGCAGTACACTCTTACAGTACCTCTTACAGTGCTTAGTCAGTCATGCTAGCGCGTCTGTCCTCGACCAGGGTCCGCGATATTTTCCGATGGAAACATCGATGCCGAGCAGGGGCCTGTTTCTCTCTGCAACCTGCCGAGCCGATAGTACGAAGTACTTTGTACTAGATTGAACTAGATTGTACTAGATTGCACTAGATTGTACTTAGATTGTGACTACTTTGTATATTGTGAGTACGGTACTGTACTGTGCTGTTGAGACTTGCGATTTGGCCATGTGACCATGTGACCATGTGACCATATAGCCATTAGCCATGTAACCATGTAACAACCCCTTGGCCGCCCTCCACGGCGCGAGATCTTGCACCGTATCATCATCTATCACGCTGATTCCCGAAGAACGAGATGTACGGCGTACTATACGGAAGCACAGTACTGTACAGTACTGTACCACAGTCTGTCCTCCGGGTAGATGCAGGCCATGCATGCGATGCCATGCGATGCCATGCCATGTCCGCCAGACACGGGCAGTTGACAGTGTTGGCGAGCTGGGGTAAGGGGGTCGTTGATGTCCGGCAATATCCACTAGAAGTTGGAGAGCTGCTGGGAACGGAAATGTGAATATTGGGGAATGGGAACGGGAATGTGATGGGAATGGGAATAGGAATGGGAAATGGGTGGGAGCAGCAAGCATGCATTCGCTGGAAACCAAACCAGCCTTAGCCTTCTCCCGTTGTTGGTGTAATAATATACTGTACTGTACTGTCCTGGCCTGGTCTGGCTGGCCAGTATCAGTGCAAAGTACAAAGTACTCAGTATCGTACAGTACCGTACTTACATACCATCCACCAATGATACCACATGACCAAGTTAACGAGTAACGAGGTAAGATTACCATTTATTACTGTAGTGTTGGAGTCTGGACAGTATACAGTATCGTGCAGTAATGTACTGTAGCTCGGGCAGGCATGTGTCTGTCGTGACTCGCGATATATGTATAATCATGTCCAGGATCGAGAGCTGCTGGTCAAGACTCGCGAGCTCCTGTCAAAAGCAAGGTGGCCCGTGATACCAGCCTACCCCTGGCTACACTTCGCTGCCACCCGGATATCGTGATTTGACTTGGAGCTGTCACTTGCGAGTTAGCTACCGTTGAGTACTCTACTGTCTCGTGTGTTCCAAGGCATCAAAGGCGCCGAACAGCTCTTGATCTGCAATTACTGTATTCACGGTATTGTCTGTTTTCTTTCTCTCGTGCTTCCCTACTGTATCAGCCTCTCTGTAAGCCACCACCACATCGAGCATTCCTTTCACTGCTGCTGAGGGGAACAAGCACATACGTACTGTACTGCACTGTACTGTATGTACAGTGCAGTACAGTACAGTACACTACAGTAGCTGGCTGGCTGGTGATTCGGTCGGTGTCAACCAACTGCGTCCAATAGTTTCCTGTGTCGGAGAATATCGTGGCTTGCAGACAGATATCAACGCATGCTCTATGAATAGCTACAGTACAGTACTGTACATCTTGTACTTGCATCGCACCGCTCAACGCTTCCGACTCTGCACCACAAAGTCTGACCGCAAGAAAATCCCCCGGAGTCGTTCCAGAAAAGATCGAACGCACTTCGAGACTTGAGCAGACCTGAGATTATACTTCGGGACAGTGAAATTACGGGATTGAACCAACAAACGCGGGCTTTCATGTCGACGAAGAAATGCTGCTCCTCCGTCCTGCAGCCGCATACTCTGTCACTACGCTACCCCACCACGCCTCCAAGATCGTTCCTGGGATGCAGCTCGAGTGCCCCGGCCGCTCTTGACACCCTGTCAACTGCGGCTTGACTGGTGACTTGACTGGTGACTTGACTGCTTCCCCACCTCGGCTTATTTTCCTGCAGGCCTGGCTTGGACTGGCTTCTGTGATGAAGCTTCGTAGAACTCCGGAGTTCAGCGTTCAGAGTTCAGCGTTCAGCGTTCAGCGTTCAGCGTTCAGCGCTCAGAGCTGGGCTGTGAGCACTGGCCCAGTGTTTGAACAATGTTTCCCTAACGGAGGGAGCGCAGGAGAGCATGAGCAAACCATCATGGGAAACAACGAAGCCGAGTCAAGTGCATGCCGTCGGGGGAGTGGACGAGGGGACGCGGTTCACGAGAACTGTCTGGGTGAGATGGCATTGGCAGGAGAGAGGACGGAACTTTGGTGCTTGGGGGTCGAGAACGTCGGGCAGAACGCAGCCCTTTCTTCCTCTCGATTGGCCCGTCATCGTTCATCCTCTTTCCGTTTCGCTCACGGCCCCTCGTAAGCGACCGGCTTCTTGTACTGTACTGTACTGTACTGTACTGTTCTTCCGTACTTGTTGACTTGGACCGCAGTTCAAAGGGGGAGGAGAGTGAAGGATGTTTCGAGTTAGACTGTCAGCTGGGGCCGAGGGGGAGGGGGAGGGGGAGGAGGGGAGGGAGGAGCGGAGGGAGGAAGAA
>JAPZPB010000466.1:0-29888 GCA_037952635.1 Bryoglossum gracile | reverse complement strand
ATCTTCTCCTAGCCCTTCCAAATCATCGTCTGTATTACTTGAATCTGTAAGAATTATGGGGTGCTCAGCAGGGTATTGAGTAGAGATATTGACCTCATCATCATCATCATTATCTCCAGCGCGAATAGCGTAGTTGCGGCGTAGCTGTGGATTAATATAAGCATCTAGCATGGGTTCTAAGATAGCTAGAGCATCGTAATGGGATTGAGGAGCCCGCAATGAAGCTATTTCAGCCTGCGTGGGATCACTCTCTGGATTACGAATCTCTATATGCAATAGATCAAGAGGTACGTTGCGATCTGTAGCCCAGAATCCCTTCATTTGTATATCCCTTGCCTTCTATTGCTTCCGTGCTTGTATTCCTGCCTCGTATAGAGTCTTCTTGGCCTTATTCTCGTATACAACGATCGCTTTTCTAGCCTTCCGAATAGCCTCAGTCTTCTCATCTTGTAGCCTCCTCCTCTTATGTGCTCGAGCTGTAGCGATATCGACAGGACCGCCTTTGGAGAGCCGTTTGCGAATAGCTTCATCGATTTTGGTACTCTCAATTGCGCGTGCTATTGGAATAGCAGTAGCCGTAGGTTCGGTCATTGCGACGAAGAATCAGAGTGAGTAGCTGTGGGGAGTGGTGGTCACGGTTCAAGAAGCATTTACTGTTAAGTCTATATATATTTTTTGGTGGTACGCTAACGCATTGGCCTTCCTGGCTCGTCTAACTCACTTGCTTCCCTAACTCACTTGCTTCCACCGATAATGAGCGGAGCGAAATTGTCGGATGAGCCGATTATTATTCTACTCTAATTAGATTTAGAGTAGGTACCAATAATTTAATCCAATCTAATACCACATTGCCTACTAGCGACTTTCCCATCGAGGGCAAGCGGACTTTGCAACCAGTGCACGTAATTTTTATAAGTCCGCGACATGGAAGTCACATATGTAAAAGTAAGGGTTTGGATCGGATTTGTAAGAGCTTCATCTAATCAGCCTAGGAACATCGGATATAGGTGAGCAAGGACTCGGAATGAAGCGCCAATTTACTATTCGGTGCGTAACTATAAAGGTGCTTTCTGATACAAAAGTACCCTCCATTATTGCTTTCCTCTCCTCTCCTCAGGTCCAACTCCGTATTTGGAGTCAGCGGCGAAGACAGATTGCAGATCCATCCAAATACCAGCCTTCTTGAAGTATGTCTTCAACGTTCCATCAGGCTTGCCAGTCTCGATTCGAAGAGTTGCGACCCAAGCACTAATACTGTAGTTATTCCTAGTCTCGCAGACTCGATGCAGGCTTCCCAATATTCTCCTCCTAAAATGGAGTGACTGAAAGGATTTTAGTCCTAATAGGAAGCTCTGCTCGGGGTCAGCACTTAATATTTTGGGAATAAGCACATTGATTTGCATCGCTGCGGGGCGGATTCAAGAAGCATTCATACTTGCAACAACATTCTCATCGTACGCGCTGGCTATTGTTTTTGACTCGGACACGATGACGGAGAAGTTGTCGACTGCAACAACGCTTAATGTGGGGTACCGCCGCTATATAAAGCAATCTGTCACCGTTTCCAACAAATATAGAAAGGCTCGGCGCTGAAGGATGTTGGTGGCGTCGTGAAGTCCGGGGGGAATTCAGGGGTCAACTGGACCAGTGACCACTTTACAGTAGATAAGCGCCTGCAGACTGTCTCATTGCAGGCCAATGTTAGGGACAACGGTAGGCTACGAGCTTGCTAGTGGACAGAGAGCGTCGCACAGAGTCAGGATGAGCGCACACATTTGAGCCTATCTATGCAAGGTCGTCCTATTCTAATCGTACAGTAGCAGGCTCAGGCAGCGATGATGAGGCTCTCCCTCAACGATCGATACTCATTGCAAAACGTTAGAGCCAGTCTACCCGGCGCTAAGAATCGGGCCCAAAACTCAGGAAATAGACTCAAGGAGTGCTGTGAATTGAAAGGAATGATGTGCTGCGATGATGCGTGTAAGTTCCCGTAACATTTCCGGAAATCTCACCACGAAGAAGCGGTACAGCAGCCTGCATACTAACTTTGAAACAGCCGTCTCGCAGCGACGAGGAACGAGGAGCCTCAAGTGATACACCTTCTTCTACAACAGCCCAAACACCGAAGCTATCCTTTCTTGAAAAGCGCATAGCGACATTGTCCTTGGCAACGAGTTGGACGAAGAAAAAGGAACAGGAAGAGGATGTTCATGGGCAGCTGGGACTTCAACTACTGTACGAACCAGCTGAGACGCATGTAGACTTTATATTCGTATGTGGAGATTCCCTTTGAGCCTTGTCAGGGCCAGCTTGCCAGCTTGAAATCAATTGTATGGAAAGATTGCTGTTTATTGCTGCTGAAACTTCCAGGTTCATGGTCTTCGTGGAGGATCTCGCAAGACGTGGAGCCAAACTACCAGCCCTCTCCACTTTTGGCCTAAGGAATGGTTGCCAACGGAGCCGGGCTTCAAACATGTTCGAATACATAGTTACGGATACCACAGCAATTGGGGCGAACGTCCCGGATCGATCCTCAGTATCCATGACTTTGCACAAGCTCTCCTTGGCGAGATTGCAACCTCGCCGTTGCTTCGAAGGGATAGTGAAGTAAGATAGCAACAGATGAGTGACTGACTACTGCTGACACTTTCAAGACAGCTATTGTCCTGATCGGACACTCTATGGGCGGAATCGTACTCAAATGTGTGAGTCTTATTCGCAGTGTGCTGGCTAAGTGTGTTATAGTGCTGAAATATAAACAGACCTATATGCTTGCAAAGCAGGATAAAAACCTACAATCTATTGCAGACCGAATTCACACTCTTTATTTCATAGCAACGCCACACCGTGGTGCTGACAGCGCTCGACTCCTTCGAAACCTTATATCAATTTCGCCCCTACACAGCGCCAAAGCATACGTCGCGGACCTGATCCCCAATTCAGGAGTTCTCCAAATAATCAACAACCAATTCCCTCATATTTGTCAGGGGCTTCGACTTTGGTCATTTTTTGAGACAGTCAAAACAAATCTGGGGAAGTCCCAAGAACTAATAGTGGAAAAAGACTCTGCAGTGCTTGGTACTGTATCTTCCCTCCAGTTTCACACTTTACTCACGATATAAGGACTCCCAAACGAACAAGTTGCATTACTTAATGCAGATCACCGACACGTCGTGAAGTTCTCGAGTCCCTCTGACAATAATTATATTGTACTGCGGAATGCCTTTGCCTCTACCGTCGAAATGATCGAAAAATCAAGTAAGTCATGGTCCATCATCTGCATGACGTAACTAATGATCACCAAAGTAACCATCAAAAATAAGGATGAGTATCAGCGACAAATACGGCTGATCTCGACTTACCTGAAGGTTCCTGACTTTCAGGGTGATCTCACAACTGCCTTAGACTCAAAGCTAGATGGTTCGTGTGTATGGCTAACCGAAAGCAACGACTTTAATAAGTGGCACCAAGGATATCCGGAAACCCCAAGCACTTTCTGGTTATCCGGAAATCCTGGAACCGGTAAAAGCATTCTTGCTGGCCATGTTGTCAAGTATTTGGAGCAATGCAATGCCGATTGCAGCAACCACTTTTTCAAACAGAACGACAAAACAACAAATAACATAGCAGCAATGCTACGATCGCTTGCGTTCCAAATGGCTATATCAAATCCAAAGGTGTTGAGAGTACTTTTTCAGATGTACGAAGATGGAGAGCAAGTCGATAAAGACGACGAAAGAACTTTATGCCGGACACTTTTTTTGACAAGAATATGCCACATCGATTTCGCACAGCCATATTTCTGGATAATCGACGCTATAGATGAGTGTAGTCAATACAGCAAGCTCTTTCCGATACTCCATAAGATCACCGAGCAAATACCGCTTCGAATTTTTATCACAAGCCGGCTGTCTCCACAAATCGATCGATCGTTTGTTCAGGAGAAGGTGGAGAAAATCTCAGCCAAGGTCCAGCTGCACCAGACACTATCAGATATTCGATTTTACGTTGAATCCAACTCGCGATTTTTACTTGTAGCCAGTGATGAAGAACGCCAGCTCTTGATTGAACAAATCATCCAGAAATCAAACGGCTCTTTCCTCTGGGTGCATCTGGTTCTGAAAGCTCTAGAAGATGCGTATACTGAGAAGCAGATAAAAGACTGTCTACTAGCCGTGCCCGACGGCATGAACCAGATATATCAACATATCCTTCAAGGCATGCTTCTTGCACCAAAGAACATACCACTTGCGCAAGCTATTCTGAGATGGATAATTTGCACCGTTCGCCCATTGACCATTGACGAGCTTCGAGAAGCTCTACGTCTTGACATCAACGAAACCATCCCACAACTTGAAAATACCATCAGATCTGTTTGTGGCAATCTCTTGAGCGTTGATTCGCTCAACCGAGTCCAACTGGTATGTGTGCATTGAGGATTTCGAGAGCAATTCTTGCTTCTATTATACTGTTCTATTCCCTGGCCCTTGCACGCTAACGCCATTTGACTAGATCCATTCAACCACCTCGACTTTCCTGCTCGATACAGGCTTGGTCTCCGAATTTGCTATCAATGCTGAGCGAGCTCATCATCGTATCGCTGAAGTATGTCTCAACTACTTAGCTGGTGATGATCTGAAGTCCTCGCGCAACCGAAGATTCCAAGCAAGCCGGAAAGGGAAGCGATCGGTGTTCCTCAACTATGCCTGCTCACACTTCTCGGACCATGTCGCACGATCGACTTCGTCCGATGATAGTCTGTTGTTGAGCATGGATAGGTTTCTTCGTACCAATGTTCTGTCGTGGATTGAATTTGTTGCTCAGTCTGGGAACCTGCAAGCTCTCATTTCGACTGCGAAAAATCTGCGATCGTACCTAGAAAGAAGAGCAAAGTACCTACCTCTGTTGGGGACTGCTATGCAAACACTCTCTGCTTGGATTGACGATCTGATCCATCTGGTTACAGCCTTCGGCAGAGCACTGCTCGAAGCACCCCAAGCAATCCACTTCTTGATCCCGCCAGTCTGTCCAGTCGGCTCGGTGATTCACAAAACCTTCGGAAAAATTCCTCGGTCCTTGACAGCAGTAGGAATAGTCGAGGACGGCTGGGATGACTGCCTTTCTTACAACGCATATGAGTGTGCTGTAAATGCACTTGCTTGTAAAGATAATAGGTTCGCTGTCGGTCTGTCGAATGGCAGCATTCTTCTCTACCATACATCAACATGTCAAGCAATCGCAGGACTGGAGCACGAAGAACCTTTGCGTGTCCTTAGATTCGGATCATCGAATTCACTCTTAGCATCAGCAAGCTGGAGAAACATTAAGCTATGGGACACGAGTAACAGGGTGCAGCTTTGGCAAGTTGGCATACCTAATGCGCCGTTGTCCATGTCTTTCAGTGAGGATGGTTGTATTGTGCAATTGGTAACACGGGCCGGTTCCGTCAGATCATGGAATGTATCCGAGGGTGTTGAGCTCGAGACACACCTTTTTGCAGACGGGGAAGAAAACGACTTCGGCGAGCATCGGCAAATACAACCCGAGTATGCAGAGATCTCCAAGCAACACAATCTCGTTGCCGCAGCATATAGATGTCGGCCAGTCAGCTTGTGGTATCTCGAGGATGACTCTTTCATGGGCTTCATCGAGCTGGAAGGCGCTTCTTCCTTTCCAGCACCTAGAGTAGAGGCGATGATATTCAACCTAAACCCGGATCTAGAGTACATAGCCATTGCTTACAGCGACGGTGAGCTAGCTGTGTACGACATATGGGGACAAACACAGCAAGCTCTGGTGGTTGCCAATGCAACTGCATTGGCAACCTCCCCGGATGGCAAGACCCTAGCCACCGGAGATGGTAACGGGACTATCAAGCTGTTTGAATTTGAAACGTTGCGCTTGATGTACGTAGTCAACTCTCATGATTATGATATCAAGAGGATGGTATTCAGCAGCAATAGTCTTCGACTTCTTGATATCAGAGGCAGCTACTGCCATGTTTGGGAACCTGCTGTACTCATTAGAAAAGAGGCACTGGAAAGCACCAGTGAAACGGTTAGCGAGGGCGTTCAGGTTCCAAAAATAGAAGATATCAAAGCATGGGATAGGAACAGAGATTTCAGCGCTTTGGCAGTTCACGATAGTGACGAGTATCTCTTTGCGGGACGAGAAGACGGCACGGTGGCTCTCGTCGAGACGCGGACAGGAAGTATATCGCAAGAACTGTATCAGCATGCAAAATTCGTTGGTATCTCGACTCTAGCATGGAGTCAGAAAGCTTCCGTCTTGGCTAGCTCCGACACCTCGGGACGGTATGTTGTCAGAAGCGTAACTCGAAATGCTTCCAGACAGTGGGTTGTGAAAGATGCTGTAATAGACAGCCGATCTGCCAGCACTATTAAGCAGATGATTTTCAGTTCAGATGGTCAATTTCTATTGGTATCATCCGCCGACACAGACTTTCTGTGGGGCACGACCGGATATCAGATCACTCTACGAAAGAGCACTATGCGGAAATCTTGGAAGTGGGTAACTTCATTGATAGATGCAGATAGTCTCTACCTATTTGACAGTGGAACGGCGAGAATCTTCAACTTTGCCAGTCTAAAAGAACTGACAAATGGAGATGGAATCTCAATCGAGAATGCTGGACAGAACGAAGCAGAGCATGCTGACTTGGCCATAATATCTGGGAATAATCAAGCGATGATTCGACTTACCGGTGGCTCAACAAAGGAGTTGTTTGTATGGGATACGTCTTCGCTGACATCAGACACTTCCGTGGTAGCAGCGCACCCTGTCAACGCAACACTAGCCGTTCAGCTGAAAACGATCATTGGAACCTACAAGTCAGCTTTGGTATTTCTAAATGCTGAGAACTGGGTATGCTCTACCGAGATCAGACCTGGAACGATTCAGAGGATCTATCACAAGCACTTCTTGGTACCCAGTAGTTGGCTTACCAGGCATTCCATATTCTGTATGACTGGAAAGGGCTGCGTTGCCATGATTCGACGTAATGATGTTGCAATCTTTCACCGAGGATTGAGCTCCGAAATAAGCATACTCATCGAATAAAAAGGCGACTAGTGACATGCACAAACTCCGGATCGAAAGAATTCTGAGCATTATTCTTGTCTATGATCGATCCTCGGAGACCTCCATGATAGTTCACGGCCCACTCCTTCGTTCAACTCTATGTTGCCGCCTATTTCAGCGAGAGATGAAGAGCCGGGTGACTCTGTCAGTGGATTTCTGGATTGAAGCATGAGTACAAGCGGCACTGTCAACAGAGACAGCGAGGCAAAGCAAGTGAAGCACCGCCCGACATTGATTGCATTGCTCAAAGGCTGTAGAAAAGCCACTCCAGCTGACAGGCCTGTCACAAGCTGGAATACCAGTGGAACTGCGAGATGCTTTCATTGTAAGAGTTTGGAACTTGGAGATACGTTGTACTTACAACTCGGAAATGTAAAGCCCAGCCATAACCTAATGTTGCTGCCACATTCAGGCCAATAGCGTACAAGGAACTTCTAAGTCTAGCCTTCTCAATGGGAAATGTCTTCATATCGTTGCCTGCAATGTGATTGATCACGGTTCCATATTTATTCGCAGTTACTCGATATTCGCGGTTGAGCAGTTTCCCTGTGAAAAAAGCAGAACGCAAAAGAATGGTGAAGTTGAATCAAATAGCTGTGAAAAATCCTGAAATAATGCCTGACTCCGCATGGGAAATAAACCAATCCCCAGGCAAGTTTAGCGCTACGCGTAGAAACAAGAAAGTGTAATTACCAGCTTGAAGGTAATTTGAGTGGTAGATCCTGATACCCTGAACTGGCACCCAAGGTACAGATAATTCTTCACGTGACCACCATAGCTGCTCTGTCTTTGCTCCAGAGGAGTTTTAGGGTTATGAGCGGATTCGGCGTGCGCCACTTAATAATAAATTTGAGGCTGGTGGACTTATGTGTCTCTTTTAATTCTGACGCCCCCGAGCTCTTATCACTGCTCGAGCACCGCGAAAAGAGTCCGATCCCAAAGGAGACCAGAAGCCACTGTCAGCAGCTAGCCAGCCAAACTTCTGGCTTAGCGCTCCACCAAAAATGGGCCCAATGCTTGGTGCTGAATTTTGTGCTTTCTATGAATTAGGCATGATGGCAAATTGGTACACCAATGAGCTTCAAAGTTGCGAGCACACCAACATAGGTGCGATAACACCGTAAGCAATGGCCAATGTTGAAGACATCAGATACCGCGGATAATCTTGTCTAAATGTGGGATTGTCCAAAAGATGGAATTCTCACCACTGCTGCCAAAACTTCGAACCATTCTAAGTACCAGTAATGCTAGACCAACATTTGAAAGGAAGTATGTCCCAATCGTCAGCAGGTAGAGTGGCCACCTGCTAATCGTATCAGCCAAATCGCCAGTGATCGACGGTGCAAGCCCAGCAACAATAAGGCAAGACGTTACTGTCAGATTGATGAGGTCGACAGAAGTTCTAAGAGATGTGGAAAGGAACGAGATGGCAGGATAATATATAAAGCTGGAGAGTCCGCTAAACATCGCACATACGGAAATGGCATATGTTATCCATCGCTTTTGAATTGGGCTGAATGCCGAGCGTGGCTGCGTCGCTTCAGGATTAAGGTCTGGCGAAGGCTCGTTCTTGTCGCAGAGGGTGACATTTTATCGTCGAGAGTCTTGGAGGGCATGGTATTCGGAGGGGGAAGACTGTTGTCGCAACAATCCTGATGATTGCACTTTCACTCGGCGGGGTACTATGGTTGACCGCATCGTCGAAGGAAGTGCATCGCGAGCGCATTTACTAAATTCTTCTTTCTCACACACGAATTACCAAAAACGGAAGGCGGTGGGTGACCTTACTGCCACTTCCTTATGGCGACCTGCCGTGTCACTAAATCCCAAAATCCCACTCAGCCTCAGCCTTGATCTGCCTTGCTTGAGCAATCCATCTATTTAGATTCCCGCCTCAAAATGACCCCCAACCCCGATTTTACACCTGCTCTGCCATCTGCCCAGCCGAAATGTCTATCCGGGTGCTTCTGCGCGACTACCCACACCGTTCAATTGCGCTCGTGACGCCCTCGCATGCCCTGATCTTCCGTCACAGTCCCTCAACAACCGATGCCATTGCTAATGGCAGTCTGAGTTCTATACACTCGGTGCAGGGCAGGAGTAGTGTGGATGGTGTGGTGGCGCCAAGGTGTCTGGTTGAGTTTGCGGAAGCGGGAGAGGTCGATTTGGTGGATTATCGAACGCTGAGTCCGTTACCAGTTCATGGAACTCTCGGACTTATCACGATCAACAATGATGTGTTTCTTTGTCTGGTTACCGGGGCGAGCAAAGTGGCTAGTGTGAGACCTGGGGAAACCGTGGAGAAGATATTTGGGGTGGAGTTTCACTGTTTGAACAGCAGTGATTATGACAATACCTTTAGTGATGGGCTGGATCCATATGACGTGAACGGGGAATATGGTGGCCAGGGTCTTGCGAGGAGAGATCCATTGGCCGAACATCCGTGTACGGAGTTGCAGAAGTTATTGGGGAATGGGAGCTTTTATTACAGTACGGATTTTGATCTTACAAATAGACTGCAGGACAGGTAAGAGCTTAATTTTTTGGTTGAATGATGGTTACTTATAGTTGGCAGATCTACAGATAGTTCAACATTCGATGTAGACAACTTGGATGAGAGTTTTCTTTGGAACTCGTACATGATCGGTCCGCTGGTTAAATTTAGGTCCAGGTTGGTGGCTCATGAGAGGGAAGCTCTAGATAGTTCGAGGATCCTCACCTCTGCTATTCGGGGTTTCGTCCATACGGTCACAATACCTTCTTCCTCGGCACCCATACGAACTACAAGAACGGGGCTTCCATCTGCTTTGACCCTCATATCCCGGCTATCATGCCGAAGGGCCGGAACGAGATTCAATAGTCGAGGAATTGACGACGATGGGAATGTTGCAAATTTTGTCGAGTCAGAGACAATATACTGGAGCCCTACTGCTGTGGGACAATCAGACCCTTCTACACTCGAGAAGCCATTGGGAATATGCTTCTCATATGCACAGATCCGAGGCTCTGTACCCGTATTCTGGGAGCAAGCAGCTGGGCTAATACCAGGCCAACAGAAGATTTCAATAACTCGGTCAGCTGAAGGGACACAACCTGCTTTTGACAAACATTTTGGAGAGCTCGAACAAAATTATGGAGCAGTCCACATCGTCAACCTTCTCAGTGAGACTAAACCTGGCGAAGCAGAGTTGACGAATCTGTATCGGTATGGTGTTAACCACTCCGCTCTCAACCGAAAGGATGACAAGCATTCGCATGACCAAGAACTTTTGAGAGAAACCGAGTTCGACTTCCACGCTGAGACGAAAGGCCCCAATGGATATGAGGCAGCTAGCCTGATTCGAAGACTGATTGAGAGTTCCGCTGATGGATTTGCGTACTATCTGTCGGAAGATATAGACGATGCGCCAGAAGAAGTAAATGAGAAATCGCATCGACGGACAGTTGTTGTTCTGCAACAGGAAGGGGTATTCCGGACGAACTGTTTAGATTGTCTAGACAGAACAAATCTGATCCAAACGATCATCTCCCAAATGGCCATCGAATCTTTCCTGGGCCACCGAGGAGAGCGTGCAGCTTCGGACTTCTGGATGAGACACTCGAGTCTGTGGGCAGATAACGGAGACGCTCTCTCTAGAATCTATGCTGGAACTGGAGCTCTGAAGTCATCTTTCACAAGACATGGCAAGATGTCTCTAGCTGGAGCTATTGCTGATGCCAGAAAAAGTGCAACTAGGTTATACATCAACAACTTTGCCGATAAGGGACGTCAGAATACGATTGACGTTTTGCTGGGAAGAATGGTCGGACAAGCACCAGTCCATCTTTTTGATCCTATTAATGACTATGTGACTTCTGAGCTTGCGAAAAGAAGTTCAGAGTTCCAGGCCTCTGAAACTATCAATATGTAAGGGCTGTTTCTCTTTTTGAAGACTAAACTAATATCTTTAGATGGGCTGGAACTTTCAATTTGAATGGCCGTACTATAGGTATAGATGAAAATCTTTCAGCCTGGCTATGTCCAGAACTCGAGGCTTCACAGCAAAACCCGGAGATTGTAGCTGTCGGTTTCCAGGAAATCGTGGAACTCAGCCCTCAGCAAATAATGAACAGTGATCCCACCAGAAAACAAGCGTGGGAGAGGGCCGTTCGGAAAACTCTTAATCGTCACGCCAAAGCCGCCGGTCGCGAGCATTACGTTCTCCTTCGCAGCGGGCAACTTGTCGGCGCCGCCCTTTGCATCTTCGTTAGATCCTCAGCCCTGAAGAATATCAAGAACGTCGAGGGAAGTGTCAAAAAGACTGGAATGTCGGGTATGGCAGGGAATAAGGGAGCAGTCGCAATCAGGATGGATTATGCAAATACGCAAATTTGCTTTGTTACGGCTCATTTGGCTGCTGGATTCGCGAATTATGAGGAACGGAATCGGGATTACAGTACTATTCATCATGGACTGAGGTTTCAGCGGAATCGGGGGATTGATGACCACGACAGTGTGATTTGGATAGGAGACTTCAATTACCGAATTGGGTTAGGACCAGAGAGGGTCCGACAACTAATCAAGATCGGGGATCTAGAGACATTGTATGAGAATGATCAGGTATGCTCTCATGCGTTTCTGATAGAGATTCACTCTAACTAAATATAGCTCAACCTCCAAATGGTTGCTGGACTTACCTTCCCGTACTATTCCGAGTCGAGAATCACCTTTCAACCTACCTACAAATATGACCTCGGAAATGACAATTATGACACCTCCGAAAAAGCCAGGATTCCAGCTTGGACCGACAGAATTCTCCGCAAAGGTAGCAATATTCGCCAAATAAACTACAATACCGCCCCTCTCCGTTTTTCAGACCATCGACCTGTCTATGCAACCTTTCAGTGCACTGTTAGCATCTTCAACGAAGTTCGACGAGAAGCCCTTTCTCGCGAAATCTACGAACGCCGGCGCTTAGAAGTTGGCGGCACAATAGCAAGCACTCAAGCCGAGGATACTGATGATGAAGACCTCATCGGCTACGACAGCATCGAACCAGGTCTCCCTCCCGCGAGTTCAGACCAGAGAAAATGGTGGCTCGACAACGGCCAGCCTGCACGCTCTAACATCAAACCTACGCAGAAGGGAATGATACCTAATCCTAAGCGACCTTCAAATCCCTATATTCAAACAGATGAACCAGACTGGGTGACAGTCCCTCGCCCTCCGCCCAAAAGACAGCCAAGTATGGCTACAGTTCTCCCACCACCTCCAGGACCTCGTCCTCAAACCTCCTCTACCGCCCAAAATGGACACCGCAAACTACCTCCTCCCTTCCAACCCTCACCTTCAGTCTCAGCATTAAGTAGAAATCTCTCACAAACCTCCCTTCATCCCTCCTCATCCCCAATTCCCATAGCCAGGCAAATGGACCGCCGTCTCTCATCCTCAACAACGACATCCAGTTCCTCAAAGAAAGCCCCACCACCCGTAGCCAGAAAGCCAGTCCATCTCACCTCACCCTCCCTAGCCGCCTCCCCCACGCTCTCAAACGTCTCTGCCTTCTCCACCAACAGCCGAAACATCCTCCCACCTCCCGGTGCCGGCCAACGCGTCCTACCCGCAACCATCAAAGCTACTGAAACAGTCGAACCCATGGGCATGGGACTATTCGGGAATTTACCACCGAGAGGTATTAGACCTTCGAGAACAGCGACACCGCCACCTCCGCCTCAGGCTAGAAGAGGAGGAGCGGTGAAAAAGGTCAATGGAAGTAATGGGGTCAATTGGAATGCAACGGATGATGAGGGACCGAAACCAATGCTGCCTCCTAGGCGGGTGACGACTGATTTGTTGGGTGGAGATGATGATGGCGGAATGGGAAGTTGGGAGGCGCTGAAACCTACTTGATTGACCGTCTGGCCTGCTTGTTCTGTAGTAAAGCGTTGGAAACCCAGGTATAGGAGTTACGCGATTATTCCAAAATGGGCGGGCTAGGCGAAATCTTGCTCGCTTCGGGAGCGTTGGGAAATAGGACTAGGGAAAAGCGAGGAAGGAATCTGCCTGGATTGATATTAATGAATTACGAATATAGAGGATATATATACAGAGCTTGAGTTTAACATCACCGAGAGTTTCTATATCGCAAAGTCAATGATTCTAAGGCCTTATGAAAATGACTACAGTAAGGTGACACAAGTCTTAGCTATTCAGCGAAAACATACTAAAAAACGTCGCTTTTTATGCTTTTCAAACCTCGGTAACTTTTCTCCTAAGCAATGAAAACTTTCAAGTCTTTTAAACCAATTTAATTAGTATAATCCTAAGCTTTTCGCTTCTTCCGATTATAAAATTTCTTTTATTTTTATCGAATAGTTTTTTGGTTTTCTTTAAAAAAAATTTGCTATTTAGGCCCGATTGTAAGCGAATTTTGGTATAAAAACAGGGTTTCTTGACTTTTGCTATATTTCTCATAAATAATATAAATTAAATTAATTCGAAAGAGGCAGGATTTATAGCATTGCTCGAATTAAAAGATTCTCCCGCTTAGATTCTAGTAAAATGTAGTCGGGATACTTAAATTCTTCCAATGTTCTCGGTAAGTTTTGGTGTAAAAAGGGCAAATGGCTGAGACTTATGTCCTAGTAGTGTATTAAGAAGTAAGATTGATAAGTGGATAGGCAACTGAGGTGGTCTTTTCGTTACAGGTCAGACTTATGTGGATTTCCCCCCTGTATAGAAAGATAGATGTTTGTTGCCAATCAGCGCTTGGGTGGATTTTGGAGCGTGAGTGACTTCACCTGTGTCTAGAGGAATTATCTGCCTGCTCCGGACGAGCAAGTGGTCAACGGTATGAGGCGGCGGGAATTGAATTATTAATTAGTGTGGAGCCTAGAAAAGAGTGGCTAATGCAGGGGAGAAGCTGTTAAATTGCAGTATGACTGGTAGAGTGTTAGAGGTAAGAGTCTTACCATAGCAGAAACTATGGAGGATGGAACTGAGAGGGAGAAAGGCGAGGCTCTTTAGGATGATAACCTTCCGACTCTTAATCTGAATACCAAAATCGCCATCGCGACCAAAATACCAAAAGAAAAACACCCTTCGCGCATCAGACCCGCATGAAAAAGCGTCAAAAAATAGAAAGAACATATGGCAAAAGCTGCACCCGCCCCAACACGGCCTAGAGATTCAGGAATTGGTATATCTACCGCAGCCATCACGAAATTCTCTCTACAATTTATTAGGGCTGTCTCCAGCTATAAATTTATGTAGGAAGATTCTGGCAACGCAATAAAGTCTCAGTTTCAAGTTGGGATTAAAGGCTTACTTAGGTATATACATTCATCACCAAGCGGAAGTAGTGAAGGATGGTTGACCTCCACTACCGCCACAGCAATCACCAGTTGGTAAGTGTCGTAAAGGCTAGTCTTCTGTGTGCACTTTCATGAATTTCAGGTATTTGCCAAAGACTTATTTCATGATATATCCACGTGATTGGGATGCTAAGAAGTCGAGCTGGTTATGTTTGGGTTTGCTCAACCCCTGGATTAAGCGAGATTTTAGGGTCATGTTATGAGTATTTCATTGATTTCTATCTGCGTACATCCAGAGACTATTACTATCCCATGCCATAGTTCTTGATTACGAAGACATCACTTGGAATTCTGTTCCTGTTCTGTCTCGCTTCCCTCAGCCATGAATTCTCGCTCGCTTCGATGTCCATATTCCATTTCAGAATCAAATACCACAACGCCGTCTCCATGTCTCATAACAAGTCCTAGCTATGCATCCCGTCTAGCTCCCCATAGCATGGCTAAATACCTTCGCAGCAAGCTGGCTCAACAGCCTGCTCTTATCTTCCCCCGGCAACTCCTGGAACACTATTCACAACGTCAGCCCCATCCCTCTCAAAACCAAAATTGACGAAACATACCAGCGTAAACGCTCTTCCCCCTCGCATCCCTCACAGCCCCCAACCGATTCCCCGCAACCGCACCAGCCACCATCCCCGGAAAATTCGCAACAATGAACCCCATAGCCCCACCGCTCAGTCCCCCTACCCAACTCCAAAAACTCATTGTCGGCTTCCCACCATCCCCCGCCATCCCCTCTTCCCTCAACATTTCCTCAAACACATCTCCGAATTGTTCATTCTCAAACTTCTCTTCTTCTTCTTTGCTTTTGGCCTTGGAGCTGAAGCCAAATGAAGACCAGGGGAAGCCACCGGAGGTGGAAGCACCTGGGCCGGGGTCGGGGATCTCGGTATCGGCATCGGAGGCAGAGTCGTATGCTGTTGAAGAGGTAGAGGCGCCGGAGGGGAAGTGGAAACGGCGGGCGGTGTCGTAGTCTCGGCGGCGGCCAGTGTCGGACAGTGTGTAGTAGGCGTCGTTTATTAATTGAAATTTGCGGGTTCGTCCGCTGCGTTCAGGGGAGGTGACGGGGACGCGGTCGGGATGGGTTTTGAGTGCTTCTCTGCGGGGTTGTCAGCTAGTGTTGTTGACAAAAGGAAGAGTGAGGGTTGCGGGGAGGGCATGGTGGGGTAGGAGAGAAGTGAGGATATACTATGGAGAGGCGAAGAGGCAAATTTAAGCTTTGCAGATGTGGTGAACTGACCTTTTGTAAGCATCTCGAATTTCCCGCTGTGTAGCTGTTGTAGAGACTCCTAGAGCCGCATCTGTGGAGCAGTTAGTATTAACTTGATAGCAGGCAGACAAGGCTGCACGTACAGTAATCGATAGGAGAATTTGCAGACATGATGGATCCTTATTCGTCTTCCCTTGAACTCGAGATTAAATAGTATTTCTTATAGAACGAACAAGCCGTCCGTTATCCAGAGAAAGTAGAAGTTATCGTTTGACACTTAACCAAGATCTTTAAGACAGTCGAGGGCGAGCGAGCGCGTGAAACAGCTGCGTCACTGTGGCGGTGCAATGTGGCTTCATTGCCCTCCGCTCTGCATCACGTGCAATTTTTGGGAGTCGTCGTCCTCCTGTATAAGTACCCCTGAATATGCAGGTGGTCCAAGCTTCTGTCCCAGCCCCTCCAATAACAGCGGTGAAGAAGTACGGCTTCAGCTCCGGATCAGAGCTCCACCACTTCATCACTCATATGCAACACATCTTTCACCTCAACATGTACTCACCCTGAGTCAAGATCGCAATCATATCCACACATCTTCAAGCCCAACTTCCCTTTCCCTTCAAGCTCAAATCTCCACGCTTAAGATCTCCGAGTAAGATCTCCGAATATCAAATCCCCAAGCTCCTCAGCCTGACAGGTCCTTTCCTCCACCACAACCACAACCTCACCCAAGACCTAGACAGCAAGCTTTATCCCAACTCCCGAAACAATGGGCTGGTTCGACGGCGCCTCAGAAAGTGGTCATCACCATAAATCACATTCTACCTCTAGCCGGCGCCGTTCGCATTCTCACTCCTCACCACGCACATCGTCAATCTTCGGCCTTGGAGCTGAGGAGAAACATTCTTCACACAGGAGTAAGAGCGGGGGTTCGATTTTCGGGCTAGGAGAAGACAAGCATGACAAGCACCGCTCGAAATCGGGCTCAATATTCGGTTCTGGTGGAGAGAGAGGGCATACTTCGAGCAGGAGTTCATTTTTTGGTAAGTCGGCAATTCCCTCCCTCTCCTCTCTCTGGTTCTCCTCTCTTCGTTTCTCCAACTGAGCACTGCTTGAAGACAAGTATATACTAATCCACAGCAGGCTTCGGAGGCGGCAGATCAAGCTCCTACTACAAGCGCTCTCCCCGGGGCGGCTACCTAAAACGCATCTACGAGAAACTCCGCCGTCTCTTGCGCGACCTTCTCCGACTCATGAAGCGGAACCCCATTCGGACAATCATGCTCGTTATGCCGCTTATCACAGGCGGTGTCCTCACCGGCTTACTAGCAAGGTTCGGCATTAGATTACCAGGGGGACTGCACAGGATGTTTGGAGGCGATGGGAAGGCGGGAGGAATGGGGAGTATGATGGGTGGTGGCGGTGGTGGACTAGGGGGACTGATGGGTGGTGGGAGAGGCGGGGGAATGAGTTATGAGAGAAGCAAGGTTGAAGGACCGATGGGGGCGTTCGGAGCGTTGGGCGGGCTTAGTGGTGCGATGGGAGGTATGGGGACGGCGATGAGCATTGCTAAGATGTTTATGTGATCATAAACTGCCAAAACCATACCTATCCTGGATTACGGCTTGAGAGGGACTCTAAATTCTAGGGGGTGATGAGAGGAGAGGAGATGCATGATGAGAAACGAGACAAAAACAGAGACGAGAACGGAACCACATATGACCAGGCGTTAGCTGTATTGGATACCAGTCTCACGACAGATATGGAGGGGAGGCCTTTCATAGTTCATATTTCCTTCCTTCCTTCCTTCCTGTCACAGGCCCACAGATTGTTGTATAGAGAACAGTGTAGAAAGGAGTAATATTTCCATTTCAGAAATTTTTAAAAAAAACTACGAGTAAGAATATCGCGACGAAACTCGAGTCGGATGTGAACGTTTGGAGGGATTGAGAATTGCAAGTACTTGAATACTCCAAATTGTCTGAACATTCGAGGTGCTTTCGGTGCCTGGATTAGTCGGATTCCCTGGGCAGTGTGAGGTTTCAAAGAGGTCGAAACAATTATGGTCAACAGTGCTCATTTGAAAAAATAAATCAAATGCGACATTCTACAAAAATTCAATTCTCGAACTTAGTGACTTGTCTTATTTCAAGATCACTCGAACATCCCACGATGATGGGAGTGTGTCTCAAAAACCAGGGACGCAGTATTGCAAGTGAAAGAATCAATTAAAAGCAGAATAGTCTATCAGCGAGCACCAAGCGAAGCGAAGCCAGGAAAATCACCTCCTCCCTTTCTTCCTACCACCACCACCAACCGGCTTTCTTGAAACAGGTCTCTCCCTCTCCTTCTCCTCTACGAAAACCTGCACCCCATTCCCATCATCGTTATCATCGCCCGAACTACTACTCTCGAACCCCTCCGCAAGCTCATCTCTATCACTCTTCCGTCTCCACAACACGGGATCGGAAACCGGTGCCCTGGTTGCAGCAGGGTAGCCGCCGGGGGCGATGCTGCGGCGGATAGATGAGTATGCTACTTCTGCGGGGCCGGAGACGTTGCGTCGAGCCTGGGATTGGGGTTGGTTCATGTATTGGGCGGGGATGGGAGGTGGGGCTCCAGAGGAGACTTGGTATTCAAAGGGGTCTACGACGTAGGGGTTGGAGGAGCCAGATGAGCGACGGGAGTTGGCGGGCTGCCAGGCCTCGTCATCGGGGAGCGGACGGCGAGAGCTGCTGCTTGAGGAGGGTGGTCGCGTGCCTTCGGAGACATGGCGCGTGCCGACGGGGTAATTTAAGGGAGAAGGTGCGCCACGGGATTGTTGGGAGGTGGTTGTGTTTGAGCGGGCTCTTCGGGTTGGAGAGTTGCGGCTGGAGCTTGGTCTGGAAGCCTGGGGAGGATGCTGGTCCAGGGGAGTATAGACAAGGCCGCCTGCTCCTGCCACCAAGATGCCCGGTGGGTTTGATTGATTTGAAGCGTTCCGAGGAATTTGTGGAACCTCGTCCCTTCGCTTTGACTTGTCTCTCTTTCGACTGGCAGGATTTTGAGCGATTGGGACAGAGATAAGTCGCTGTTCGCTTCGTCGTTTCTTCTCATTCCCACTTCCACCACTCTCTCTAGCCTTGACAGTCGCCTCAGCCTGCATCCGTTTGCGCCGTTTCTCCAAAGCATCCAACTCATCCTGGGTGAGTTTGACTTCCTGTTTTCCCTTTTCCTGAGCGCGCCGAATCCGAGCAAGCGCAGACTGAATGAGAGCCTCCTCCTTATCCCGCAACGCAATTTGTGAAGCAGATGTCTCCTCTCCTACATGATCTTCCGAACTTTCCGAAGACTCCTCAGAAGATTCGTCTTGCTCCTCAAAATTATACCCCTTCCTTGACCTTGTAGAACCTCCACTCAAATCTGTCCCCGTGAATTTAAGTGGATCGCTAGTAAACCGTTTTTGTGCAAAATTCAACCCAACGCCTTGTGTATCTGTATCATCGCTATCAAGTTCCTCCACACGCGCCGACGACTGCCACAACTCCTGCTCACGCTCCCACTGCCTGCGCCTTTTGCTCCCCTTCGCCCCTGGTGGTCTTCCCCATGGGGGCACAGATTTGGGAGATCGCGGCCGACCGCCTAGACCGCCTCCCCGGAAAAAGCCTCATCGATGGGTTTATCCATGAATGAGGCATGTCCTAAGATAGTGACACCACTGGCACCAATGAGCCAGAGGATAGTCGAGATTGGAGATGCGAAGATACCGAGAGGAACTGCGACAACAAGGAGACCAGTGTAAAGTTGCGATGAGGTCGCGTGGACTGGGCCAATATCAAGATCGCGTCCGTCCAACTTGCCGATTCCCCACATACCTCCGACAACGAGAATGATGACGAAGAGTAGGAGCCAGTTTGTAAGCAAGCTGTAGATACTGAGCATGATGAAGACGACGGCATAGTTGCTAGAGAAGTGGCCAAGGTTGTAGTTCACCCTTGATTGAACCTCGCTGAAGTTTGATGGCTTAGATAGTCTCTTGAAGTCGAAGAATTCGGAGACAGGCTTCAGGTTGGCAAATCTTGATGCCAGTGATTGCGATCTGACACCTGCGAACCGGTCTGAGAGGTTCAATCTCGACGTAAGAACGTCAAGGGGAATTTGCATCCGCGACATGATGAGGGTTGGGGGTTGATCGATGACGAAGTGCTGTAGGTTGTCGAGGTTGTGTCAGTTCAGTTCCCGAGGATTTAAAAGAATCGTTTTGTATGTGCGAGGATGGTGGACTGCTATGATCGATTGGAGGTAGGTTGGAAATTGTACTTGGTTTTGAAATCTGTCCCAAAATTCTGGCGTCAGCTATTCGTAACCCCGTCAGGCACCCAGATCCGACCTCGGACCAATTACTAACCTCTAATGAGAGGTTCGAGTATTACGCGTAGGAGGATGGGGCGCAAGTTCGTGCAAACAGAGTGTGTATCTGCTGGTTGTATAGAGGTATGAAGAAGGTTGTTTGATGGTAAAGCAGGCAAAACAGACCAGGGCCGAAATTCCTCTGGGAATCAGGGGGCGACCTGTGATCTGTGATCCCTCCCCTGCCCCAGCCACGGTCGAGTCGTGCCTGAATTAGAACCTGGCCTGAGGATTGTGGCCATGCAGCGAGAGCCTGCTCTGTACTGTACTGTATTTAGTAACACATGCTGCCGTCACCAAGTGCAACGCAAAAGGGGCGGGTGAGAGGGAAGAGGAGAAGGGAAGAGGGACGAGAAGCGCAGGTGAATAATTGCTTGTGCGTGCTTTGCCGGGCAGCTCTCTGTTAAATACCAGAACCGGGCACTTGTCCCATACTTAGACGGACGGTAGAGTACAGCACAGTAACCCGATACTGTACAGTACCTTGCCTGCACTCTTGCATACTGTACGACCTTGAATCGTGCATGCTCCTCATTGGAAACAGCAAGACGGATCTCACTTAGGTCAGCCATTTACATAGCACCCATTTACTGTACTGCACATACAAAGTACTCGTCCAGCACCAGGTCGAGTGAGCCAAAACAGCGCTACTGTACCGTAAGCGGACCCCTGGCTCAACTACTTTCGCCGAGCACTTAAGAACTTCTGGTCGGCGCCCGGAAATATTTCATGTCCAGTTGGTGAAGAACAGAACACGCAGCACAAGCGGTGTAGCCAAACACCACCAACATGAGATCCTCCTTCTTTACTGTGGGCATACTTGCCTGCCTGTTCGCTGTAGTTGCAGCATGGAGCAAAGAAGGTCAGTCGTCCATCCCCCTTTCCCCCCATTGTGCGCACATTTGCTGCCCAACTCCACCAACGTGTCATTAACTAGCATCATTCCTTCAGATCAAGAAATCTTCCGTCTGCGCGACGAGGTTGAACTTTCCGAAGGAGTCGACGTTACCTTCTATGATTTCCTCGGTATCAAACCATCTGCCAATCAAGACGAGATCAACCAGGGTTACCGCAAGAAGTCTCGAACTCTACATCCCGACAAGGTCAAGCAGCAATTTATTGCTGAGAAGTCCACTGGAAAGGGCAAAGCAAAGTCCAAGAAGCCAGGCGTCAATGTCAGCAAAGGGCCTTCCCAATCTGAGATTAAGGCTGCTACCAAAGCTGCAAGTGATCGATTTGCGCGCTTGGGTTTAGTCGCCCAGATCCTCAGAGGCGAGGGCAGGGAGCGTTATGATCACTTCCTCAGCAATGGATTCCCGAAGTGGAAGGGTACTGGATACTACTACAACCGCTTCAGACCTGGTCTTGGATCTGTCCTTGCTGGACTCTTTATCTTTGTTGGAGGTGGCGGTCACTGGCTTGCGCTTTACATGAGCTGGAAGAGACAGCAAGAATTCGTTGGGAGATATATCAAGTTCGCGCGACATGCTGCATGGGGTGACAACCTCGATATACCAGGATTGGATGGTACTGCTACTCCTCCTGTCGCTGCTGGCGACGATGCCGACCCATCTGCTCAGCCAATGAACCGAAGAATGAGAAGAATGCAAGAGAAGGACCAGAAGAAGGATAAGTCGGAGAAGAAGACTAAGGGCATCAAGTCTGGGAAAGCCTCCCCTGTTGCGACTCCTCCTGTCGGAGCAACTGGCCCTAGAAAGCGGGTTGTAGCCGAGAACGGCAAGATCTTGGTCGTTGACGCTGTTGGAAATGTCTACTTGGAGCAAGCAGATGAGGAGGGAGAGACTCACCAATTTTTGCTTGACGTATGTTTTACCCCTCACGCACCCAATTCCTTCACTAACAAAGATATAGCCCAACGAGCTTGCCAAGCCTACTCTTAAGGATACCGCCCTCTACAGAGTTCCCATCTGGGCTTTCAACACCGCCCTGTCTAAGTTTTCGAAGAAAACTTTCGAGGAAGAAAGCGACATCGAAGACGAAAAAGTCTCATCCAGCAGCTCAGGCGCCGAAGATTTCGAGGTATTAGAAAAGGTCAAGACAACTGCGCCAAATGGAAATGGCAAGGCGGCTCGACGCAACAAAAGTACTCGTGGGCGCTAAATATGGTTGCATTGGGCTGTAGGATATAGATCTTGTAGATTATATAAAAGTTAGGGGCATGCATAACCTGGCTCAAGGATGGTAGGTAAATGGCGGGGTATATAGTATTGATTTTGCATACTCTTATCGCCTTTTTCTTTGTCGTGGTGGGGCAGAAGTGATCGCCAAAATGGTTTCCTAACTGATCCTCAACGACATACTTAAACCTTCAACTTCTGGCTGGTCAACGTATCTGAATGTCTCATCAGTCTCCAGTGGCCCAAGCCATCTTGAATACCCAAGTAGTCTGCTATCGGTTTAAGATTTTGTCCCCGCCACGGCTCCTCATCTCGTTTCGCACATGGGAGTTCACATCTCTATCGATCCATTCCATGGTTCCCCGCAGGCCACCCATAAGGAGACTTAGAGACCACACTTCCATTTGACTCGAGATACCCTTCCCACCGCCATCTTGAATTCTGGCTCGGGCTTCTATTTTGAGGTATGGTGACCACCAACAAGTATCCCCCCACCACTTCCCAAGCAGCCAGTCACTCAACGATCTTGGTCTCTACCAGTCCACAACCATTTTGACAGAACCATGAGTACTTGAGCATCCCCTACTCGTCATTCCAAATTCATGAATGACTTCTACTACATCAACTTCCTGCTACTGACTCAAAAATTCCCTAGTATCTCCTGTCCTAAAGATGACTACCGGCCCCATCGGTATTCGTGCCCATACCTCTCCGCATTTTTGCAAGTTAACAGCCTAATTCCGGTCATCAAGGCGAAACTTTTAACGTCAAGTTCCACAGGATTGGGATCGGATGGAACATGATAAGGGGCTGGTGCTGGTCACATGACCACATTTTGATCGGCATCTCATTGGTCACAGCTAAGCCCGCACAGGTAAAAACTGCGCTTAGCTCCGCCTTAGACGAGGATCCCTGAGGATTTCCAACAACACAAGGGAGGATCGTCTCTCTCACCTACACCCTCAATCCTCACGTTCCTCACATGAAGACCAGTCATTGCGACTGCGGCTAAACATTCCTCGCACTCCCTCAGATGGGGAAGTATCGTGGCTGAATCATTGGGAACAGTAATCTCGCCTCTTAAACTCTTCCTGTTTACCTGGAAAGGGTATGTATGGCGCTTGTTGAGGTAGTCTGGGGGTAGGAAAAGCGAGGCTTTTGACTCCCCGCCGCGTCAAAGTCATGCTGGAGTATTGGTTTATTCCTTCTTCCCTTTCTCTTGTTGGTCGGTTTAAGTCCAAGATTCCTTAATACAGGCCAGTATGACGATGCAACGCTGGAGGAATTGAGAGTTGAGATATAAGGACCCCACTGGGTCGCTGTTTCATCCTCATCTTTCCAGCTTCATTCACAACGGCATTCACAACAACACAAATAGCCTCCTCTCCCTTATTCTAAATATATTCTTGCATTTCTATATACATCTCGTTAAGCCAGTCCATTGTCATACCTCATCAAACACAACACAAGATCCCTTTCATATCGTTCACCATGCGCTACGCTATTGCTGCTTTGGTTCTTGCTGCGGCTTCGACTGCCAGTGCAAAAGGCTTGTCAATCCACAACAAGTATGTCCCTCCCCAGTTTCCCACATGGTATATTTCTAACTCTTACCCCAAGTTGCGACTATGATGTCTTCGTCTACACTTCCACCAAAGGTGGTTGCGATCAGGGCCGTGATGGAAAATGTGGAACCCCCGGTGCCATTATCGGCAAGAAAACCCAAAGCTGGAGGCAGGACTTCAACCCCGATAAAAGGGGTACCAGTATCAAAGTCTCTAAGAACTCCCAAAACAACAACGGCATTATTCAAATCGAATACGACGTTACCGACAACCTCTACTGGGACCTGAGTCTCATCGATGGAGCTGGTCCCGCTAAATGGGGAAACCCCTTCTCTGATGCTCTTGTCACCATGGAACCGACGGGTAACGGAGCGGGTCAGAACGAGGGTACCTGCAAGCAGATTTATTGCGATAAAGGGAAGACCATCAACGCTTGCCCCATGGTTTACAACAGGCCGGATGATGTCGCTACCAAGGCTTGCAAAATAACCGTCGATAGTCTCTTGGTCACGTTCTGTGGAAAGATCAACAAGCGCGAGGTTGCCTTCCAGGCGTAAGGCTTTTCTCCCCCGATCTTCTGTTTGAGTACCTGTACTTGTTCTTGGTTTTCTGTAAATTTTTTACTTTCTGTTTTAGATTGTTTCGCACTTTCTGGAGTTTCGCATAGCGTGGCGTTTTTGGGCTAGTTTTAGAAAAGGGACGGGGCATCGACACGGCGTTTGGGCTGTTTTCCATCCAGATAAATCGTCTTGTTGATACGGCGGTTAGAGAAGCTTTAAGCTGTACATAGGTTCTGGAGGCCGGGAAAGGGAGTTGGCCTTCCTGCTGTTGTACAGTATATTGCGATTTCTATTCAAAACATACCTCAACCTCTCACGGCCACTTCACTCGTGTTATGAACTGGGAGTTAGTACTCAGCAGACTAATTATTCCATTAAATCACGTATAAGACTACCTAAACTTTCGTAACATTCAACCAAAACCCACATTATTCCCTGGCACAAATAGCCCGAAAAGCACACAATAACAATATATATCGAGGAAACGGTCGTTTAGTCATTAATGTAAGATGAATAAGAAGATCGCCAGAGCCACTTGGCACTGGCAAGAACGTATGAACCGCTGAGCGGAAATGTTTCAATTCAACGTCGCTGTCTCCTCATCACAAACAAACAGACCCCGAACCATTTCCTCCATCCTAACGACTGCTTCAGCATGACTTATGGTTTTCCTGCTCTCTACATGACGGAGCACCATTTGTTGGGGTAGCATGCCTTGTTGAGGCATGACCTGTGCTTGGGGAGGTTGAACTACCGGGGCGGGAGCCGGTGCTGGTGGAGGGGCGGGAAGCTTGGCTTTCCAAGGGTCAGACTGCTTGTGAGGCATCGTCCGCTCTCTATAATCGACGGTTTCGCCGCGAAGGACGACCATCCACTCCACTGGGCCCTTCTTTCCCCTCTGGAAGAAACCCCGTTTCTTTCTCCCCTCGATCTTAAATCTTGGTTGTTCATTCAACCCCACAACCTCCCACTCCCGCTTTACCTCACTACTACTACACGCACTCTCTCTCGCTTCCGTCATCCTTTGGATCTCTTTCTGTGCCTCGAGGTCCATTCCTAAAACCATATTTTGAACCTGTACTTGATATTCCAATGCCTCCATCTCGCCCCGACAGCTCATCAACGTAGAGCTAATATCGGAAGGACAAGAGCGGACAGGCGTCCAGTACCAGGAAGCAGGCTCATGGGTATAAGATGCCGAGACGGGGATTCCGAAATAGGAGACTGAGCGCTTGAGGATTTTGCACGCGGACTTTTGGCGCAGGCGCCAGAGTTCGTGGAGGGAATCGTCGACTGTGGTAATGCTATTTGCTTTCTTAACACCTAAACTCAACCCCGCAGCTTCAAGCTAGGAGTGAATCAGAGAATGAGGAACATACCTTGAAGAATCCGAGTGCGTAGAAGTCAGCGAATCAGTACTCGGACTCGGCTTAAAAGACAATTTCCCCGTATCAGAAGACGCCCTCTTGAGCTTCTCATGAACAGCAACTGCCTTTGGAGAAGAGGGCTGGAAAACCGGGACAGAGACCTGCTCTACCCGCTCCATTTCTCTCACAATAACTTGCTGCATCCTCGTTCTCTCTACCTGCGGCTGCAACTCGATGATTTTCTCGCCCCCAAGCTTAACCTTATAATCAACCCACACACCTCGCAGCCTCTCAGCAACTAACGGCAATACCGTCTCCAACTGCTCTCGTTCCTCTGCTTCCCGGCTATTTAGCAACTTCCCTCGGAGCCCAACCCAATTTACAACATCGATCAAGACTCTTACTCTATACTTCCCTACCATTAACCGACTACGCAATTCTCGTGCTGAGCGCTCGGAGCCGCAAACAAGCGCCCAGGCATGAGCGGGGAGTCTTACGAGCCCGATATCGTTCGGTTGGAAGACCTTCCTCGCCTTGGCTTCTTCGACTCGGATTTCGAACTCTCGCAGCATAGTAGAAAGCTCCTGACATAGCAGTGGCACAAAGGACTTCGTCGCCGAGAGATTTTTCAGTTCTGGGTAGCGAGCGATTGCCGAGTTTAGACTAGTCAACAGCGAAGACGTGACCGCAATCGTTGACAGCAAATCCTCGACCTGCGGTATGGGATGCGGTAGCGTAGCGAGGTAGGAAGTTGAGGTCGTGATAAGTTGGGTGATGGCTCGGACGAGGGGGACGAGGGAGGTGACTTGGATGAGGGAAGACATAGTGATGGATCTCGAAGACTAGCTGAGAAAACGTATTGTTGGTGTTATTGTTGGTACAAGAAGGTGGGAAAAGGAAGATCTGCTGAACTCCTGAACCTCTGAATGAGAGCAAACCCAGAGTACAGTCAAGAGCAAGGCCTCTTTAATAGAAGTAAATATCGCCATGATGGGCCGAGATAGGAGACCATGGGAGACAGCCTTGGTTGAACGGTGGTTGAGAGCATCTTCACGTAGCTCACCGAGTAGAATCCACATCAGTGCAGCAGCGCCCACCTCGCCTTCAGCGCACTAACCGCATTCCCTGACCGCGTTGTAGAGGGAAATTCCGCTGTACTCGGTTCAGCCTTATGTGCAAAACCTTTTGTGCTAGACGCTTTTGTCGTGCTGCAAGGAAGCGATTCAATAATAAATGTCAATAAATGTGATGGTTGCTGCCTACATACAAGGGTAGCTTCGTTTCACCGAATCCCACTGAGCAGCATGCAACCTTCTTCGAAACTTTGCACACCGAGTAGCAGACTCTCAATTGGCTGGTTTTGATATTCCCGCATCTTTATCCCTATCCTCTATCGCGTTGAAACTCATTGCTGGTGAGGTTCCTGAGCTAGAACTCAGTCGGTATAGTAAATGGTGTGCTTCCAGAATCCAGAGCCTTATTTCTGCGGCATGCAACGGACGATGTCTTAAGCCACCGACTTGGTCACTCGGTAAATAAGATAGATGATTACCCTCGGAAAGTTGAGAAGTTAGATGGGGCTTCCTGACCAAGTTCTGTGACCTTATGGAACGTTTCTAGGCTGTCTGAGTCATGGATTTGTCTTGTCCTTCACACCCTTTGCGGATATCTAGTTCTGTACTCTACTGTACAACAATTCAAGGCTCTGCCAACCCGAAGCTCTCATTAGCCCAATCCACTGCCAATCTCACCCGGTATAACGAGCAAAGGGCGCAGCCTCGGCTTCCTCCTCCGTTATTTCTCCGTTCAGGGCTCCGCATGTCGCCCTGCATATTTGCGGCGCCTGCCTCGTCAAGAGCATTTCATATCGTGGCCGATAGATAACTCTGATAGTAGGAAAGAGAGGTTTTGGGCTGGTCAGAGGGATGGCCCCCAAGGCAAGGCTATGATATCTAGATGGATGTCTTCAGCTCCTCGGGTGGGCTTCTACATCGGGTGATGGAGATAGGGGTGGTAAGAAATAAGCAATATATTTCTCTATTAAATGGCCATACTGATTTTCGGTGTGAGAATTACAGAGCAGGTTCGCCGCGAGAGCTCAAATTCGATGTCATGATTCAGTGTCACGGAGTCAGTGTCACGGAGTCATGGAATCAGAGCAAGAGAGAAGGCTCTCGCATGTCTCGACTGAATCCGAACCAAACTTCGGTCTCAGTCCTGCTCGGCGAAGGATCAATATTCAGCCTTTGGCTTCACCCTGAAGGTAGTCAGATGCCTATCCAGCCCGAAGAATCCAGGAATAGCAAGTCCATGGAGATAGGATGGTTTGACCGGTTCAAGCGCGAGTAAGAAGGCTGAGGAGTGAATAAGAGAAAAGTCACCGAAGCTGAATGAGGAAGTTGCCGGGCTTGAGGCTGGAAACCAATCTCAACTCAAGATCCCTCTTCCTGAATCCTCAACGCCCTCCTGTTTTAAAGATAGTTGCCACTTCAAAGAGGCTGGTCAGTGCCTCTTCCAGGTATTCAGTCACACAGGGTTGATCAACTCATGAATGAGAAGTTCAATGTCAGCACATGAAATATCTCGATATTTTCGGGCTCTTTAAAGACTCTTCAACCGAACTTAATCGGAATTGTTTTAAATATTTCGCAGAACTTGAGTCTTAAGTCGCTCTCCAGTCGAAATCGACTCTCTAGAGGACTAGGGCTGGAACACTTAACTCGATCTGTAGCTTCTGTTACGAGGAGGTTCCAGCGTAAAATACTCACTTGGCTATTCCGACCAATAGATCGAAGTAAACATAGCAGAAATGAGGCAAGACTACCCACAAGAAACCCAAAGACAAGCCGACTAAAGTTGAACGGCTAGGATAACTTTCTCCCTCTGCTATTTGACGCTTCGGCCCAAGAATTTCCGTCTCCGACGCAGCAATGTACTTGATGATCCTTTCACAAGTAAATCTAAATCTCGCCAAAGCAGGAACATACAGCCATACTAAACGGTTGCCTATTCCAGTCGAGGATTCCAGACTTAGGAGGTGCCGCGAGGCTCAACGAGAGAACGAATAGGTAGAACGGCAAATGACTCCGACACCTTGGAGGAAAAGTCATCGCAGAGCTGAATCGAAGCTGAATCGAAGTTCCAGGCTATCACGATCTGAATCACCGCACATCCTGTCAACCTAGCTACTGGGCTCGGGCTCAACCACGAAGCTATTTGGTTGCCGATTAGGATTCACCCTCTTCAAGCCCAGCTCGGGAGATCGATCCTTCGGCGTGAGAAGCAGTGAGCGATGACTCGAACCGGTTTCTAAACCATCGAGAAGGCCACGTCGAGCTTCAGTCCCGGGCTGGTTAATTCCTGCATCACGGCCTCGACTCGCTTGCCTAATCAGGCCCCCTTTCCGTGTCGGCTCGCAAGCTTGCAGGTACAGTAAGTCCTTCCCCGCTTTCTACGTAAAGAACATATGGCCCGACACCGACGTCCGAAAGAATAACTCGGAGCTATTACTGTAGCTGCATATCTAAATAGATAGGCAACGCCCTCTGCCATCGAGGCCATTCCTGTATTTGCCAAATCAGGAGCTATAAAGTATGTTAAGCGCAAGAAAAAAAGCACGCTCACCTGCCTGCCTAACCAGGCAGGACTCCCAAGATCCATCCATAGCCTGAGTGAGATGAGATTTCAGAGCGTGAAATCTCAACCAAAGACCTCGCAGGAGTTCTCTCTCTCTCTCATCTAGAACTATCCCACCTCTCTCTACCTACCTTCGAACAAACCTCTCCCTATCCCAACACGCCCTTCCACCTTCGATCTTCCATCTCAACAACAACTCTAATCCCCCCCCCCAACCCTCTCCACCACAGTCTGCAAAAACACGCACGTTGACCAAACAAAGACACAGCCTATATCCAGCACACACCGAACAAAAAACACTGGATTCGGAACCCGCCATCCAGAAAAATGACTAATCATCACGACGGGAGGGAAGCCGGGCGTTTTTCGGGAGGAAAGGAGGATCGGAGGATGGGCGGCTAAGGGGACGGCGGCACGGAGTGATGAACTCGGATGGCTCTGGGGTTCGCTTGCGGTTGTTGATTTGATTTGAGGGTTGGGATGCCTTGCCTCGCTTAATTATCTAGGCAGAGCAGATAGGGGGGGGGGGGGGGGGGGGGGGGGGGGGGGGGGGGGGCGGGGGGGGGGGGGGG
>JAPZPB010000465.1:66-29962 GCA_037952635.1 Bryoglossum gracile | reverse complement strand
AAAAACCCTCCCCCCCCCACACTTCCATCCCAGCCGCCCCCCCCAACCCCCAACTCTCCACCCCCACCTCCTCCTCACGCCCCTCCCTCGACCTCCCCCCCCCGATCCACAGACGCCTCTCCCTCCCGCCAACCCTCAACCAACATACCACCCAAACGCAACCGCGCCGCCTTGCGCGAATACTACAACCTCAAATCCCCCCCTCTCCAACCCACCCACTCCCCCGCGCCATCTGCCGCACTCTCAGACCTCACCAGCTCCGCGAGCAGTATCCTAGATTCGTACTCGGAAGTCGCAGAATCGGAACTGGATTCCGCGGACTTCAGCGCGGACGAGTACGTAAAGGGAGTGCTGGAGACTCAGAGCCTGGGGCAGTTGCTGGCGACGTATAATGGTGTGTTGATGGATATTCGGGCGCTGGATGGGGAGCGCAAGGCGTTGGTTTATGATAATTATAGTAAGTTGATTGTGGCGATGGAGAGGATTCGGCGCATGAGGTTGGAGATGGAAATGCAGGCCGAAGGGGGGGAGGGGGAGGTGGAGGGCAGGATTGGTGTGTTGGTAGGGAGGGCGGGGGAGCTGAGGGGGGAGGTTAGGGCTTCGTTGCTGGGGGTTGGGGGGGAGGAGTGGGAGAGAGAGAGGTTGAGGGGGGTGAGGAGGGAGAAGACTAGGGGGATGGTGGAGAGGGTTTTGGACGCGCCGGAGAGGGTTAGGGTGCTGGTTGGGAGAGGGGAGTTGGAGGAGGCGAGGAGGTTGTGGGGTGAGGCTAGGGGGCTTTTGGAGGGTTGGAAAGAGAGGGGAGTGGGGGGAGAGTCGGTGGATGATTGTATTGAGGATGGGGAGGCGGCTATTAGGGGCGATGGTGCGGGTGAGAGGAGTTGGGTTCGGGTTAGGGAGAAGAAGCGGCTGGAGTCATGATCCTGTACAATATCTAGATAATGATGGTGTTTTTGGATTGTCAGGAATTAGTACCCTCGGAGTCTTGCGGACAAAATAGGCCATAGAACCATGATAGGGGCATTGATACCCAAGACAGTTACAATGTGATACTAGTTTGAGTGATGTAAATATCTGAGGAATCGCTCAAAAGCACACGCAACAAAGCTTTTGGAGATGCAAAGTGGATTTTAATTTTCATTAGGGTAGAGCTTGCCATATCTCCTAGGTTAATATCCATGCTCAGGACTCTTTTTCCTCTACTTACTCCCCCAACCTCCCTCACCAGCCCTTCCTCTCCTTGCTCACAATCTCAAACGGATCCCTATCATTCTCACTCGACTTGATTTCAAAATCCACCCCCAAACTCGTGTCCCACTTCTTAGCCTGAACCATCTGATTAATATTATCCTGAATCTCCGAGAACAGTCTCGTCTGCATCGTGCTCATCAAGAATATCCTTTCTGTATTGCTGTGGAACGTAGTGATTACGCATTTGCCTTGCTCGATTGCGGCCAAGGCTTCATGATGGCTTAGTTCTCCAGTGAACAACAGGTCGACGTCTAGACCATTGAGCATGGAGCCTCCAGATCCGGCACAGATACCCACTGAATTGATCTTGATCTCGGATTTCTTGCCCTCGGCTACAGATTGCGGAACGGCAATCGAGAGACCAGATTGGCAAAGAGCAGACATGATACGGTCGACGATATCTCCCAGTCTCAAGGGGCTATGGAGCTGGACAATTTTGCCGTAGCCACAACCTTCAAAGCCTTCTGGGGGATCCTTGATTGGAGTGATTACGGATCGGTCATGAGAATTGCCATTTCGTCCGGCGATAGCGAATTCATTGCAGCCAGTGACAATGTCGGCGAGCCAGTCGTTGAGTCCGGATGCGTCAACAGCAGTGTGTGGACTGTAGACGCTGATTCCTTCCTGGGCGAGGCGGAGGAGGGAGTTTTGCTGGGTGTTGGCTAGGGTGAGGGATTTGAGGGGGCGGAAGATTATGGGGTCTGAAATGAGTTAGTATCGTTTATAAAATTTCATGAGCTTCTCAAGACCTCAAGAGCCAAGGCTAAGGTTTTGAGATTGTGGAGAGAGAACTTGCGGTAGGTGATGATGATGGAGTCTTTTCGAGCTATAGCTTCATCGGCAACAGCTGTAGTGAGATCAACTGTTAAGAGGACTGAGTTGTTCAGATGGCCTTTGCGGTAGGGTGCTTCCAGGAGAACTTTGAAGGATTAGAAGTTGAACGCAAGTAGGAATGAGTTGCCATACGACCAGTGTTGTCAAAGCTTTTATCAGCAAGATTCTCAGGATACCTAGAAACAATTAGTCTAATTGTAAGAGTAGGTTGGTTATATGAAGGTCATGTAGAGTCACTTACAATGTCCTCACGGCTTGTACAACAGCCTGTGTGAAGGGAGAGACTTTAGGAAAGGGGGCGGACATTGCCGAGTTAGATATGAGTCGTTTGAGCACGAGGACCTTTTGGAGATTCATTGCATGTTGGATTAAGAGTATGAGAGGTATTCGGAAGTTCTATGAAAAGAATCTTCCTACTTGGTGAAAGTTGTTGCTGGCTCGTTGTCGTGTGGCACTTTTGTACCCTGGACTGGATAGATCTTCATCTGATCACCAAGACTTCGCTTCGTCCTCGACACTTTGGAAGGAACTTTGCTCAACTCAACACAACCACGACAGCTATTAATCGCAACCTACATTTGCGATGGCGGAATCTGGAGTTTCCGCAGATTTTCTCAGGACTAAGATTACAGAACAGTTGCAAGCCACGCATGTAGAAATCGAGGACCAGTCTGGTATTTTACCCCGCTACCCCACTATCGCCTCTCTTAATAGCTAATCTTGATCGTCAAAACAGGTGGCTGTGGTCAAGCTTACTCTGCTGTTATAATATCACCTCTATTCGAAAAGAAAACATCACTTGCAAAAGCTCGATTGGTTAATGCGGCGCTGAAGGCAGAGATTGCGGTTATCCATGCTTGGACCGCCAAGTGCTATACACCGGAACAGTGGGAGAAGCAAAGGCAGGAAGGAAGCTAGGCGGTTGATTCGGGAGATGCTGTCAGTGGGACTACAGCTTGAACAGTTGGAGGATCAAAGGATTTACCCATGGCCAACGTCTGGAGAGATGTATAAATACCCTTCGCCAAAAGCCACAGGTGGCCGAACGCTTTACGATGACACGATAGATGCACTTGGGTATGGGAAGAGTGAGGAATGAATAGACTTGAATTTCGCTCTGAGCAAGGCTGTCTTGAATACCTTGGCCATGTATGGATTTTCCTTCCCTCACGGAATCTCCACCTTTGCATCCTCCAGGCTAGTAAATATTTGCGTTGATTTGGTTAGGTTGGCTTCCACTACCAGAGTTCCCATTACCTCCTTTCCCCCCTCTACCATCTCCATACGCTCAAGTATAGCCTTTCCTAAAGCCTCAACGCCAGCTCTGAGATACCCCAAGAAATCCGAAGGAGCTCCAAGTGGGCCCGGCCGGATTTCCTTTCCCTCTAGAGCTTTTCCACATCTCTAATTCCCCATTTGAGATCTGCACATGACCATTTCTCCCTTCACTTAGGATGTCTTGCTCGTGCGCTGAGCAACCAGACTGAATACTGCCACTGAAGACATGAACAGCACGATATTGTAGAACTATGTTATATGAGCGAAGAATTTTGTATTTTGAAGCACAATACTAACAGCATTTCTTGAGTAGGCACTCTCCTCGGCCTCGGTGCGAGCTTCAACGAAGAGTCTCCTGAGATTTGGAAGATTTGCCTTTGAGAATTGAATTAGACTCATGATTTTGATATGCAGAGTGAAAGGAGACTTACCATTCTGAAATCAACCCTTATGCCAGGCAACTGACGATTGTTTCATGCTGTTTGCAGGGAAAGCCAGAATTGTCCTACCCTTGTCATCAATCTCACTAGTGTCCTTGCTCGGATCACACCCAGAAGGCTGAAGCTGTCAACTATCGAGGCCACCACAACCACAAATTCACAATAACCACGACTCTACAACACACCTTGATAGCGTTAGCTCAAGTACGTCCTGCAACGTTCAACTCGAATTTACGCAATCCGCCCTAACAATTTGCGCATAGTTGTGACTTTCACTATCCCACGAATAAGGCCATCGGCGTATGAGGGGCACAACCTCATATCGCTATCTGTGTGAGCGATGGCGGTGAATAGAATTAGAGGGGCCTTTGCAGCACCTAGGAAAGGAGAAACTTTTGAGTTGCGGGCAGGCTTGGTCTCTCAATATGCATACGAACGGAAGGAGGCTATTCAGAAGACCATCATGTCCATGACGCTGGGCAAAGATGTGTCCGCTCTGTTCCCAGATGTGTTGAAGAACATTGCTACCTCGGATCTGGATCAAAAGAAGCTTGTGTACTTGTATCTGATGTATGCCTATATCTGCAAAGCTGTTAAGTTACCCGGCTAGTCACTGATCGTTCTCTAGGAATTACGCCAAATCACATCCGGACCTTTGTATTCTGGCGGTTAATACATTCGTACAAGATTCCGAGGATCCAAACCCACTGGTTCGAGCACTGGCAATAAGAACTATGGGGTGCATCAGGGTGGACAAGATGGTCGACTACATGGAGGAACCACTGCGGAAGACACTGCGAGACGAATCTCCCTACGTGCGGAAAACGGCTGCAATATGTGTTGCAAAGCTCTTCGATTTGAACCCGACTATGTGCCTGGAGAATGGTTTCTTGGAGACTCTGCAGGAAATGATTGGAGATCCTAATCCTATGGTAGTGGCCAACTCGGTGACTGCACTGGTGGAAATCAATGAGGCGGCCCCAGAAACAAAAGCTCTCCGAGTTACACCTACGACGTTGAAGAAGATGCTTATGGCATTGAACGAGTGTACGGAATGGGGAAGAGTTACAATTTTGACAACCTTAGCCGACTATAAGGCCGCGGATGTCAAGGAGTCGGAGCATATCTGTGAAAGAGTCTCTCCCCAATTCCAACACGTCAACCCAAGTGTTGTTTTAGCGGCAGTGAAGGTGGTATTTTTACATATGAAAAATGTCAGCCAAGAGCTTAACAAGCAATACCTGAAGAAGATGGCCCCTCCTTTAGGTATGCACTAGCCCTATCTTACTGATTGCGTTTAGCTAACATTTCGCAGTAACTCTTGTGGCTTCAGCTCCTGAGGTCCAATACGTTGCACTAAGAAACATTGATTTGTTACTGCAAGCCAATCCAGATATTCTCAGCAAGGAACTTCGAGTTTTCTTCTGCAAATACAATGATCCTCCATACGTCAAATTACAAAAGTTGGAGATCATGGTACGGATAGCAAACGACAAGAACGTCGATCAGCTATTAGCAGAATTGAAAGAATACGCTTTAGAAGTCGACATGGATTTCGTCCGAAGAGCAGTCAAGGCTATTGGACAAGCAGCTATCAAGATCGAGAGTGCAAGTGAGAAGTGTGTGAACACTCTGCTTGATCTTATTGCCACCAAAGTCAACTATGTTGTCCAAGAAGCCATTGTGGTTATCAAGGACATTTTCAGGAAATACCCTGGCTATGAGGGAATAATCCCGACGCTTTGCAAGTATATTGACGAGCTGGACGAGCCTGAGGCTCGAGGAGCACTTATCTGGATCGTTGGCGAGTACGCAGAGAAGATCAGCAATGCTGATGAAATCCTGACCGGCTTTGTTGAAGGGTTCATGGAGGAGTTCACTCAAGTCCAACTGCAAATCTTGACTGCCGTTGTAAAGCTCTTCCTTAAGAAGCCTGACAACAACCAAGGGCTTGTTCAGAAAGTTCTTCAGATGGCGACGGCCGATAATGATAACCCTGATATTAGAGATCGAGCATATGTTTATTGGCGATTATTGTCAGGAGACCTGACAGTTGCCAAGGTATATAACTTACCTCCTTTGTCAAACCCAGTCTCTAACCGAACCTAGGACATCATTCTCTCCGACAAACCTCCCATCACAACCACAATGTCATCTCTCCCCCCAGCCCTCCTAGAACAACTCCTAACCGAACTCTCGACCCTCGCCTCCGTCTACCACAAACCCCCGGAGACATTCGTCGGTCACGGCCGCTACGGCGCCGACGCCATCCAACACGCCGCCATCCAAGAACAACGCCAAAACGCTGTCGAAAACCCAATCGCCGCCTCTGCTATCGCCGCCCAAAATGGCAGCTCTAACACCAACGCTGAAAACCTCCTCGACATCGACTTCGACGGTGCAGCTCCCGCTTCCGCCGACCTTCCTCCCAGGGGAGGTGCTTCCGGTCTTGAGGGCTTGGCTGGTACACCACAGAGAGTGGCCAGCCCCGCCGTTAACGCGCCGGCTGGTCCAACGAGCAGTATGGATGATATGATGGGGCTGTTTGATGTGGGCGGACCTGCTAGCAGCAGTGGAGGCGGAGGTAGTGCCCGTGATATGATGAATGGATTTGCGGGTCTAGATCTCAGTGGAGGTAGTCAGCCGCCGCCTGCTGGACAGCAGTTACACAGTGATGGGAAGAAGACGAATGAGGATTTGTTAGGGATGTTCTAGATCAGTGTAGTTAGTGGAAATTCAATAATCATGACATTTGCCTGGCGGGTCCGGTGGGCACCGAAAAATAGATGTGAGGAATGAATTTTATGATTTCCATTCACGGTATTGTAATGCACAGTACATGAGGTATCGTGGCTATTTAATACATGAGATACCCAATACATCCGGCAGGATACTACCAAGTTGTAATTCAAGGTACGAAAGGCAGGATGCTCGTGTAGAGACTAATCTTCGCTGTCCTCCTCATCCTCCAAAAACGCTAAATCAGCCCTCGGCTTTGTCCTCCTCGCCACCGGCTCCTCGTCCTCACTCTCACTGCCCTTCACCTCCTTCCCCTTCTTTTTCTCCCCGTCTCCACTCTCATCGGTACTCTCCCTCAAACTCTTCTTCATACCGCTCCTATTACGCCCACCCCTCCCAAGTCCCCAACTCTTCTCCCCCTCTTTCACCGCCTCTAAATCCGCCTCCAACTCTCTCATCTCCTTAATCTCTCTTGCTCTCCCGTCACTAAACCTCCCCACCATCCCTGCATCCTTTAACATCCCCTGCAAATGCCTAATCTTGGCGCTAGAATCATCACCATAATCCTTCAACTCGAATTGCCAGATTTTGCGGATGCCGCATTTGACTAGTTGAGATTGCAGGGTTTTGATTTGCTGTTCACTTGCGGAGAGGTTTTTTGCGGGGGCGGCGGTTTTCTTTTCTTTAGGGGCTTTGGAAGCTTTGGATTTGAGGGGTTTGGGGTCTTTGGTGGACGAGGACATTTCGGATTTAGAGCGGCGCTTCTTTTTGGTGGGGAGGGGTTCGTTGGCGTCAATTAGGACGGACATTTCAGAGTCGGAGGCTTCTGCTGGGGTAGATTCAGGTTTAGGGTCTGAGGGGGTGGGGGGAAAAGGTGCTTTCATGAGCTGGTCTTGTAGGGCTTCTTTCGTAGGAGGAGATTTTTCTTCGTCTTCGGAATTGGAGACTTTCGTGGTAGTTGGCTTCTTGGGGGTGGCTTTCTTGGAGGTGGGCTTCTTTGGTGTGGGCTTCTTGGGTGTAGCTTCGTCTTCAGACGAGTCCTCTACTGTTTCCTTGCTTATAGTCGAGCCTTTTGATGCCCCCACACGCTTGGCAAGAGGCTTTGATATAGGATTTACTGCGGCTTTCGCCTTAGGTTTGGGCTTAGGTTTGGGCTTGGATTTGGGCGCATCGCTGATGTCGGAATCGACCTCGGAGTCCACCACTTCTTCTGATTCTTCGTCTGAGGATGCGGCTGTCGCCTTCCCTCTTTGCTTAGCTGCTGTCACCTTAGATTTTGGCTTGCTCTTCTTCTTTCGCACATTACTATCGGGCTCTGCAAAGGACTCTTCCGAATCATCTGGCGTGGCTACGCTATCCTCGGTGATTTCCACTTCTGACTCCTCGTCTTCAGATGGTGTCTTTGCCTTCTTCTGTCTTTTCTTAGGGGGCGCTTTCGGTTCCGCTGCGGTGCGCTTAGTGCCCTTCTTAACAGGAGTTGCCTTCTTCATAGGTGGTGGGCTGGGAGTTAAATCTTCAGGCCTTTCCTCCTCGGTGGTGAGTTTCTCCATTAATCCGCTCTGTAGGGCATGTTAGCGACCCAATTTTCCGCAGATATCCATAACATACTACATGTTCTTTGATAGCCATCTTACTCGTCTCCTTCCAATTTCCCTGGCTCAAAAACCCAGTCTCGAGTCCCAGGTCCTCTTCGACAAGATCGCGGACATGGCGAACTGTGAGTTCGTCTCTAGTCTTGGGATTCTTAAATATGACTTCAACTTTGGATTTCAATTCCAAAATTATCTTATTATCTGGCGGCGGCATCTTTGCAGGTGCAATTGAAGAGTTGCAGGAATAAGAAATCCTCAAAATGGTTGTGTTTATTGTTGCGCGAGGCTGAAAGATGACCCCATTACACGAAAGTCGCGGTCGCGTTCCCTGAGCCTGAACCACATGCAACACGGACCATTAGTTCGGTTTCAGCTTATGTAAGGCAGCCTCCTCAAAGCTAAACAAGCTCGCGAAATCACTTCGAAACCAGATCAATTGCTTCATTTTCTCAGCATGGCGAATCTTGTATCAGTACCGAAGGACCTCAAAAAAATGAGGAACATCCTCTTCTCTATGGCGAATGGCTCTGATTTTAGCATGAGACGAGTTGACCATGAAACATACTGGCCATACATCGACAATGTGTGGCCTATCACGTCTGAAGAAAAGCCTTCTCAACATCTCAGAGATAGGAAAGCCTCAGAAACCACGTCAGTTATGTGTCATTTTGCCTCCGGAATGTCATTACTCCAGCCCCAGAATATCAAGGAAGCACTCGACCAAACCCCCAAATGTGGCTTATGGATCAAGTTTGTGTACTTTCCTATTACAGATCACTACGAGTACTACGTAGGGAGTAACGCAAGAGAACACACTCATACCCTAGAGGTTAGTGATGCTCATCGAAAGAGTACCGGCCGAAAACAGCTGTCTATCATCGGAGATCATTCAACCTTGAGGCTACCGAACGGGGCCGCCAAACCCAAAGCTTTTGATCTTAATTCCTACTCCCAGGAAGAGAGGTCCAAGAAGAGGAAGCTAGACGCACCCAGTGCCATCCCACGAAACCTAGAAGTCGATGAAATTTTACGCTCTATTCAGCGGAGATATCAAGAGATCGAAGGCATTCTTCAATCTTGGCCAGATCAGAAGGCTGCTGAGGATGTCAAGCAGAACTTCAAGGCGGCCCTGGCGGACAGGATGAACGGGCTACTGGCAAAGACACCTGAGCAGCTGAAGGTTGGGCTCACTGGAGTACAAATGGCTACCCAAACTCCGATTTGGATGCTTGCCGTTGCGATCGAAAATCCCAAGAAACATCCTCCCGGCATTGTTCAGAAAAAACCTACTGAGAAGAAGCCGGTGCCGGAACGAAGCGGGCCAGAAGATCGGAAGCGGAAAGCAGATCAAGATAAACGCCAGCCAGCACAAAAAAAGCGAGCAACTGAAGGCAAGACGGTCGATAGCCGAACCCAAACAGCCTTACAAATGAACTCCTTCTGGCCAATTTCATTCAATCCTCGGAATATCCAATTGCCAGAGAACCCTGAGGTGACGGCGGCCCGAGAAGCTCATCCATGGGGAGGTATCAACTGTTCGACGCAAACCCCGCGCACCTTTCACTCGACACCAAAGTGGGCTCCGAAGAGACCACATTGAACGGGGGAGTCTGCCACGACTTTGGCAACATACCTTCGAGGCTCATGAAGCCTCTTCCAAAGGGCTTCGGCTCTTCCAAATTACGACAAGAGACTTGAAGATATCATTATGTGACTTTTAACCCACTCTTCAATATCACACGTCATGCCTATGTACTGTACACAACCTATGTGGGCCTCTAGCCAGCATATGGGAGGATATCATGAATCGTCGAGAAGGAAAAGTAATTGTTAAGATACATATCAAAAGAAATTCGCGAGAATCAGATCCAGGCGAGGATCAGGACAAGCTAGAACATGATGATTTGTGTCATTGAAACAGAGCTGGGTGCCGCCGACCTTCAGCATTATGATATTCGCCAAGTAGGCGCCATTTCTTAATCAGCTCTCTCCCTCTGCTTGTCTATACTCGTCCCCTCATTACCAAACTCCTTTCTTAGGTCTTCTGAATCCAAGTCCTGCCATCTGTATTCCAGTCTTTCTTCTACAGTACCTAAGCAACCAAAACCACGAAGCTCGCATCGTGGGCAAAGTTGCTTTTTGTGTTGCACTTTCTTCTCGATGTTCTCATCCGTAGCACATTGCTTTCTGGTACAGACTTTGAGTTCTGGCGCTCTCCAGGCCCGATGCCCGCAGCTGTATAGGAAATGTTCAAAGTAGCACATGATGTTTTCGGTGTGTTTCTCTGCGATTTGGTCTCGGGTCTGAGGCTTGGGATATTGGTGTTAGGGCCAGGTGCGTAGTGAGGAAGAGTACAAGCCGGTGAGACGAGAAGAGTTGATAGTTTTATATTGCTTTGCTTTTTTACTGATGAGTACAGACTTGTCATGCGTTACTACTTGTAGAAACGTCATTCTCCGGTGTTTGATAGTGAGTGGTTGGAGAGAACGGCATTCTACAGTGATTCACAAAATGATGAACAAGTTAGAAGTGCCTTCCTGTTAGGTCAGGTACTGCTCACGTATGTTTCACATTGTCGTTTTTATCCCTCGCTTGCTTTTGAGCTCCTGGCCGTAGAAGAAGGAGCTTTTATGCCCCGCAAATGTTCGAATCATGAAATTGACCCACACGAATAAATGCAAGAAAACGCAAAAAAGATGCGGGGTTTTAGCCAGAGGTATAGCCTGCTAATAAATTAGACGAAATAACTCTGAGCCACTTGCTTAGCACATTTAAGCATAGGAGAAACTCGCCCGATGATATTCGGTGCTTGGTCCGTGTTAACACCGTAGTTTCGATGATTAAGCTGGATTGTTGGTAATGCCTTACCTTGGTATTTGATAGTTACAGGAAAAGATGCGGACTGGAAAGTATGCTGGTTCTCTAAATATCCCCATTCAATATACTCTCCTCCATCGCTTCAATAACCTATAGCCCCATCACTAAGTGCTCTGTCCCATCCACATTTCTCGCTCCCTCCATTCACGTCTCTGTCCAGTTTCTACTTCCCCTCACCTTGTGAGACTTCGGACACCATGCCTCAACCTTCCACGCCTCCGGCTCATCATCTAACCCTTCCTCTTTCCGATATTTTACACACTGACGAGAGGTCGCCTAGTCTGGCTTCTGGAGGCAGATCTCGAGTCGAACTATTTCGTAAGATATATGCCTGCATCTGGTGAAAAGGGTTGCGCTATTCAAGTTACATATTATGACTGGACTGTGTAGCCTTGCCTCGTGGCCGTGAAGGACGTAAGGACTTTTTGGGAAAGAAAACAAGGTCTGCAACCTTAAATGCAGATATGAGCGGTTCTATTCTCACATTCGGGCATATCATTTCGACTTCCTACTTTGTTTGTGTGGAGGTTCTTGCTCACTCTGAGCGCATGGAGCATTGCAACTCTTTTGAATCATCCGCATATGTTTGCCTAGGAAACTTTATTATATTGCAAGGTCGTTATATCATCATCGTCTCATTCCACCATTTTAAGGCTAATACCTCCAACCTCCAAAATTCAATATTCAGAAAAGCTCATGCGGACCTGGGACTAGCCTGATTCTTCTGGACTACTCGTCCCGTTCCTCACTTCTTATCATTACCTCCGCACCTCTGCTAACATTCCTCAACTTCCCCCTTCGCAACCTTAAACATCATCTCATATTGCTCCCTTTTAATCTTGTTTATTCTCCCATCTCCCCCCCCCCCAGTCACGGCCACAGCCGACTCGCGATCACCAGCGCTTCCCACCTCATTCTCCCCATTCCCATTTTCAACACCCTTCATCTCCGATCCTAACCTACACTTCACGCAAAGCCCCACCGCCGAGCACTCATCACAGCTCTCACCCGACCCATCATCACTTCTCCCATCTCCATACAGCGCAAATTCTACCTCGTCCACACACTGTGCGCATTCACACAACGCTCCACTCATTGCCACCTCATTGCCTCGCATGCAGACCCCCTGCTGGACATCTTCCATAGCTCTGTTCATGACTTCCATGACTCCTTGCATAGCTTCGTCAATCGTTCTTTTCCTTTCGATCTTTGCGAAACACTCGTAACAGACGCCTCCGATTTCGATTGTGGGGATGTCTTCTCGGTACGGACATTCCAGAGGTGTGAGGTGCAAGTATGCAAGGGTGAGGAGGTAAGTGCATACTGAGGCTTGGTGGATACCTAGAGAGAGATGGTTGCAGATTGTGTGCAGGGTGGGAGTTTCGCAGATACACATTTTGGGTGTTTGATTATAGTCTTATATGTTAGTTGCTTCTAGTGTAGTAAGGTAAGAGTTGATTGTGGTTGTAGGATGGCGTGCTGGAATAAAAGGATGGGAAGAGGTGGAAGGTTTTGGGTGGTTTTAGCCATGTTATATGGCGAGAGGGGTGTGAATCGCCTATGACTTGATGATTTGCGGTGAGTGTTGACTTGAAGTCAATTGGAAAGGAACAGTCATTTGACTCAAACGGCCGCGGTGAAATGGCTATGGTTGAATAACTTTACCCAGGGGGTGTTGGGAAGCAGGTGAGTCAATCTTAGGGAGCATGGTTGAGGGGGAAAATTGAATGACTAGTCACTTGGGCTTGCAAAAAGTCGATTTAACGAAATGAGGGCACCTAACAACTATATGCTATCCCAAAAGCTCTTTTCTTTTTACTTCAACTCATGTTGCCTCCAATCCTGCCCCCCTATTTCCCCCTCACTACTTGTCACTTAAGAACAAGTAGTAACACCGCCCGAAATTGAGCATGGCTCTCCAACGTTGCTACAGCCGGAGTTGGGGGGGTATTGGGAGCTGCTTCCAACTGAGAAGTGACAGTATCTGGAATCTTATAGAAGAGAGTTTACCAGAAAACTATCTTGCATACGGCGAGGAGGGTAAGGGGTTATAGGGAAAGAGAAAGTAGAATGACGGGCCTACACCATTGAGAGCAAACTTGCCTGCTCCATTTTGGGGCTGGGCAACGACGAGAAGGCTGAAGGCGAAGGGAGATTGAGAATCGGGTTGTGATGTGATGATCCTTTGCTGTGATGAATTGATAGTTTGTCAACAGTAGTAATGTAACAGTAATGAGACAACATCAAAGATTTAGAGAAGCTTGAATCGCAACTGTAATCCATTTAGAGCAGCTTGCATTGATTAAAAGCTAAGTCGCTACTAATCAGTTATCCGCTAATTTCGCATTCACTCACTGCACTTAGCTTTCTGAGGTAGTTGAGTGCGACCTATGAGAACTTGGAAGGGGTGAGGGTTTGGGATAATGGTGAAATGTTAATGGGAAACTGATTGAGAAATGTTAAAGTTGAGAGTAATTGAGAAAAGAGAGGATAAATGCGGAAAATTCGAAGTATGAGAGCATTGAAGAGGAAATATTTCCCAACTACCACAACTTTCCCTATGATCGCCAAACGCCAGAACAAGATCATGCCCCAAAAATTTCCCACCCGATGGAAAATAAAGTAGGGAAGCAACGTAGCCCAAGTCGCCAAGCTTGATAATAGGAAGATTCAGACAATGGAGCATTCCCCACCCCCTTCACAACACCCTGCCGAGCATCGCTCGTCGGGGAGGAACCGAAGTTGAAAACAGCGGCGTCGCAACTTTCCTTCCCCTTCATCACGATATCAGCAAAACCCCCTAGCACCTTCAATATTGGAGTGTTAACCGGGCTGCATTGAGATTAAAATTGAGGACTGAAGGTATCAGAGAAGAAACAGAGATTCGAGCAGAAAGTTATAATCGAGGTAGTTGAGAGTCAGCCGCAGCTTGAATTTTAGCAGATTCCTCCTATGACTTTTATGAAACACTACCATCGTATGTACTTCAAATTCAAGGCTCAGGGTTATGAACAAAGGATTGCGAATGAGTTACTTGTTTCCAAGAGGAATGGAACAACGACTTAGTCGAGGGGGCTCAGGGGAGCAACGAAGGAAGATACTGTAATGCCTTTGGTCAATGCCGTAACCCTGGTCTCGGGAAGAGAAATGATAATTCGGAATTTAAGACCAGTCAAAACCCAAAAATGCCAACTCAACACTAACATTTCAAATTGCGATTCATCTGCTGCCATCCGCCCAGAATACAACTCCGAGAATATCCCAAACAGGAGAACAACTCTCTAGCATTTGAAATAAAAGGCGGACAAGAAATTCAAGTGTTTGAGCATGGAAATCAACAATTGGGCCCTTGCCATTTCATTCAGCTTTCAAGCTTCTAGCTGGTGGTAGTCAAGTCAAGTACGGTGCCATACCGGGCCGGGTTTTCTATAAACCGAATTGGTTAAGTAACCTGCTATCGCGAACATATCACTCATTTGGCTTCAAACAACAAGCCTTTCGAGTGACTCGTATTTTGGGGACTTGGTTCAGCTGGAAGTTGCAAGTCTCCAAGTCTCCAAGTCTCTCTACAGTACACAGCCCCACGGCGTCATAATTTGCAGGCACCAGCCACATTCCCCCTCCAAACTACCAACCTCCAAACTACCAACCTTCAAACTAAATCAAAAACTTTCTGTTCTCGAACTCCCAACTCTCCTTAAATTTCTTCACATCTAAAGGTATCGACCGACGCGGGGGAAATAAAATATCCTCCCACCAACAACCCGTGGAAATATTGAGTGGCCATGTTCGTCCTCAGAAATCGTAAGTTCATCCGTTTGTTTACCTGGAATTTACCCCCTCCTTGCCACCAAACGCCCCAGCACGACCCCTCACTGGCGGTCAGCCGTTTGAAACAGTACTTATGCTAACATCATTCGCAGTTGGGAAGCTGATTTTCAGTGACACCTCAAAGGAATCGCTAGTCGAACTGACCCAAGGCCAGCTTTATCTTGTTCGACCCCTCTCTCCCAAGGGCTACTCAGAACTTATCTTCAAAGACGCCGCAGCGAGGATCCGACGAACCAACCAAGACTTCCAATACCAACTTGTCATTCAGCGCGCATACGAAGAGGGAGAGGAGGAGCTATTGGAGGACGAGAACGAGGAAGACGCAGATATTGCTGCCTTGGCCGCGGAGCACGACGAGAAGACGTTCTTACTCGACGAAACTCTACACTTCAGATCCGAGATTCGAGAGGGTGGCGAGAAGGTTCTTGCCTGGAGAGACTTGAGCGGTGACACTGGGGACCTCTACGAATTTGTCTGCGACACTTCTATCGACTCTGCCCAAGTAGTTTCTTTCGAAGCCACAGCGCTACACTGCCAGTACGAGCGAAAGCATAGGAAGAACTACCAAACAGCTACAGAAAAAGACCTGGCTGAGTTCAAATTCGAGAGCGAAGAACCCATCCCCAGCGCGAGCCCTATACACAGTCCTGCAGCCTTGTCGCCTGTCACCAATATGCCTCCTCTGGCTCGGAATACAGCAAACTCTGCCCTGAAGAGAGAAAGCACGCCCTCGAAATCCTCCCGCGTCAGCCCAGTCGCCCTTGACAAATACGAAGCACCTACAGAAGCACCAGCAGTTGCTGAGCATCCAGAAGCTATATCCGTTTTGACTACAGAGGTAGCAGAACTCCACCTGTTCGATTTCCCATCAGGCGCGTTTATCCTCCAGGACCCAAGAGTGGAGGCCACTGTTACCGAAACTGGGAAATGGAAGTACTGGCTGCAGATCTCGAACGATGACAGAGACTGGCTTGGCCAGGAAGTCATTGCGGATATCAACCCAGTATTTAACTTCGAATATCTGTCATTTATTTTCAACGCTTACTCTGCAAGTGGTGACGCTTACTCTTGGCTTCTTCGGTTCAAGGACATCGAGACTATAACTCGTTTCCAGGAAGGATTGATGCAAGCTTTGTGGGAGCAGCTCAACGAACTTAAGTGGGGCAAGACTAAGGACGATGAGCGGGAGTATGTTCTCGATGCATTCCAGGAGATGACGATGGAAGATGCTCCTGAAGAGGAGGAGGAGGAGGAAGTCTATGAGGATGACAATGATGGTCAGCAGAGTGAGCGTTACGACACTGACGAGGAGGAAGACGACGTTGTTACTAAAGACGACGATGGAAATGTCAATTCGCAGCTCGCAGTTGGCTACAAGCATGATCGATCCTTCGTGGTCCGTGGTTCCAAGATTGGGGTCTTCAAGCATACGCCAAACAACAACCTCGAGTTTTCGACGAATATCTCAAAGGTCGAGACACCTGGAGGCAAGCTCTTTAGCCCGAAGAAAGTCATGCTTCACGCCGAGGATACCAACATGATCTTGCAAAATGAGGCCGAACCGAACTCTCTTTACCGTATGGATCTCGAATATGGAAAGGTTGTTGAGGAATGGAAAATTCATGATGATATTGCTGTCAACACCTTCGCTCCCGAAAGCAAGTTTTCACAGATGACGGGTGAACAAACCTTCCTTGGTATCTCTCGCAATGCTCTTTTCCGAATCGATCCCCGTCTTGCCGGCAACAAACTCGTTGATTCTGAGCTCAAGCAATATATGTCCAAGAACGACTTCTCAGCAGCAGCAACGACCGAGAAGGGATATATTGCGGTCGCAAGCAACAAGGGTGATATCCGTATGTTCGACCGTCTTGGCATCAACGCAAAGACGCACATCCCCGCTCTTGGTGACCCCATTATTGGTCTTGATACTAGTGCTGATGGTCGCTGGATTCTTGCTACTTGCCGTACCTATTTGTTGCTCATCGATGCGCTTCAGAAGCAAGGCAAGAATGAGGGCAAGCTTGGCTTCGAGAAATCCTTTGGCAAGGACTCGAAACCACAGCCTCGTCGCTTGGCTCTTTCACCGTGTCATATCGCTCAATTTCGACACGAGACTGGTATTCCATTAACTTTCACGCCTGCTCGCTTCAATACTGGAGAAGGATTGTCGGAAACATCAATCATCACAGCAACGGGCCCGTTCATCGTTACTTGGAATATGAAGAAGGTCTTGCGAGGCAGCAAAGACCCCTATAGTATCAAACGCTATGCAGAAGAAGTAAAGGCCGACAATTTTAAATACGGCAGTGACAAGAATGTCATTGTTGCATTACCGAATGAAGTCAACATGGTCGCCAAGCAGTCTTTCAAGAAGCCCACTAGAGAGAGTATCGCCTCAGCCGCCCCCATTGGCGGACGAAGAAGCGAAGCTGGCCGGATCGGGAACAGAGAGAGTGCCCGATACAAGTTGGGCAAGGATGATGTTGTTAATTCTCCTTACTGATTTACTAAACCTCAATACTTTTCTCCCCCTACGAATTTTACGATGGCGGCGTTCTGGTTCCGAAATTTGGACGGCTTGGCGGGAGGGTAATGGAGGGCATTGAGTGATTCCTCTACTTCGCGGTTTCGACACAGTGCAGCTGGGATTGTCAGCGGTGAGTGCATTACATGTATTTAGCAGAAATATGAATACCCAGTTCGCTTCTGACTTTTTTACACTTCTCTTCACTATTAAGTGACATATGCCCTCCGTCATCTCACATATTTGCTTTTGTTATTGGACAGTAACAAGTGAATCTATGCCTCCTACTTCTGCATCGCGACATCTCAACTCAAGTACCAGGCTTCATGCAACTACATCCGGCACCCCATTCCATCGTCGTATTTGCCAAGAAATCGCATTTCCATTTGAAGTTTCTGTCTGATGGCTTACCTGCGGCTTCCGCAATAAGATATGAGATTCCTCTAGAGCCTTGTCTGATACATAGCCTCTGAGCCTCATCAAGATAATGACTAGGAGTTTTCTCCCTCACCTCCCCATGTTCATGTCTTTCTAGAAGCCTCTTAATGTCGTCATATTTCTTCCCTTGCACCAATTATCAACTTCGAAATGAGGCTCGCTTTGCTATACATCTTGCCATATGCGGTACGCTCCGTCTTCGCAACAACCTCCAGCTCAGGCATTTTGATATTTATTTTCAGCTTTTACGAACCGTTTCCAGGTATCTAGTCACTCGGTGACTGCTTCGCCTTCTTGCCTGTCGTCGACTTCGGCCTCTTCGGTCAAGAGTGGCCTGGCGACAAAAGCGTCCTCGATTGCAGTCACGTCTTATGTAACGACTGCAACGAAGAGTTTTTCGAGCACTGCCCTGGTATGCTTGACAAGGAAAGCCACTCTCTTCTCGTCCATTATCAGGTCTTCGTCTAGTGGAAAGCCTTTGCTGAGTTCATTCGGATCCGCTACACCCTCATCCGAGTCTGAAACTACTCACTCAACGTTCAAAGCTCCATCGTTGTCAAATTCTGAATTCCACCTTTTGTCCAGATCAAAATCGTCCCCAACCTTATCCACGTCCAAATTTATCATGGCATTATGAATGAGCCTGGGTTGGTGAGTGATCCCTCCTAATGGCAGTCAATGTGCCCGGGTTTCTGCTGATGAGTCTAGTCAGTACGACGCTCTGGGCCAACAACGTTCAAAGAGTCGTGACAGCAATCGTACGTCTTCATTCCCGATTTCGTTCCCTTTCTAATTATCTCCTCACTTCCCTTCCCCTCCACCCCACCCCCAGAACACAACACTAATTCCCCAGAATGCGACGCAGGAGCAACGGCCCAAATAATCCTCCTCCCTGGCATCGGCTGGTCTGGCGCCAACCTCTTTGTCGCAAAACCCGCACCATTGATCTCTTTCATCACAAACCCAGGGGGTAGCTTCACAAATTTACTATTCGAAATTCATCAAAATCTAGATAGTGTGAGTGGACAGAGTTCTGCTTGTATTATTAACTGTGTCGCTGGGCTTTCGTGCCGCTTGCACAATGGTTAAGATGCAATCGACGAAGGCCTTTCTAGTACGTTTTGATAAGATGAGGGAGGGGTGAGAGGGGGCGATGCTGATGAAGAGTGGATTGAGACTAGGACACTAATGGTGGCAATACAGCGAGTTGTAACACGTATATTTATTCGGCTGTGTTATTTTTGAATGCGAATTCTGATATTAAGCTCCTATCTCATCCAGTTTTGTGGAATCCAGCTGATCGTAATAATAGTCAATCTCCGATGGATTGGCTGGGTTGCTAGAGGGATAGCAAGTAAGTGGTGTCCTCATACAACAGGAGAAAGCAGGCGTGGAGTGAGAAAAATTAGCTAATTTAAAATAGTGTCGTATATGTTGACTCGTTGAGTTTAACGACAACTCTGAGGGTGAACGGAATTTGGACGGATTAGCCGGTTGTGCAAAATTGTTTGTATCCACTTCCATAGAGGTATATGAAACAGGGACGGGTCTTGAAGAAAACGAGACTAGTTTAGAGAGCTATAGAGAAGGAACACCGTTCCAACAAGATGGTTTCATACAGAATACAGCAAGAGCAACCCAAAATTCGATAAATGCGTTCTCACAAAAGGGTATCCTCGCTCACAGAGCACCAGAGCAATTTTGCCTTCTTTCAAACCATATTGTCAGACCCAATACGCACATGATGCGCATGCCCGCTCGCAACCGGCTTCCGCGAAGGACTGATCTTATGAGCATAAGCTCTATTCCCACTTGATCTCCTCGTATCCTGTGACATCCTCGAATTGTGACTGTGCCCATGCCCATGGCTTTGTCCAGTCCACCTCCTCTCCAGCGGAGCAGCTCTTCTCCCCCACCCAGCCTTTCTCGTGAACGTCGCATCCTCCAACTCAGCGTCAACGATATTGAAAGCGGCGCTTCTGCTCAGCGGAATATGGTTGATTCTCCAATCCCAAACAGAAGCAAACACCATTCTGTAAGCGCTGAAAGCCATAGTCGTCCCGATGATAGCGCCAGCTAGACAGTCATACCAATTATGATATTCGTCGATAGTAAGCGTCCCAGCAATCAGAGTAGCTCCCAGGATCGGAGAGTAAGTAGCCACTAGCTTCCACATACTTGGCTGATAATTCGCCCAAACCTTCAACTTCGCATTTAAATACAAGAACAAAAACACGAAACCAGCAAAACTCGCCGTGCTATGCCCGGACGGGAAACTCTCGAGCGAGTCATCAATCTCGTCCTGATCCCCTGTGCAAATACTTCTGTCATACATAACCTGACTCAACCCACTTCCAGAATCATGAATCGCCATAACCTCCAGGTTCGGCGCACACACGGTTAAGAAATGAGGCCGAAGCCCACCGATTAGCCACTTGAGGAAGACTTGGAAGACGGCGGCGGTGATCAAAGAGTAGAGGAGTCCGATAATCGCGTTGTTGGTGTCCCAGAATGAGCGAATGCGAATTTGCATGAGGAGGATAATAAAGATGGGGATTAGGGACGCAAGCAGGGCAGCAAGCCAGATGGGGATTATTTCGTGGCGAAGGGGGTAGGCGAATTGAGGATAAACGATTGAGCCGTCTTGAAAAAAGACGGGGAATGAGCGCGAGGGAAGGGGGTGTAGTTTGTAGACCTGGGGGGTTGTTAGTGAATTGAATGCGATCATTTTGGGGATACTTACAACTAGACCAATGACTCCCATCACTATCATGGTCAGGATATCCACCCAGGTGACCTTGAGCCATTGTCCAAAAGATGGTCGGGAACTCATGTTCAGCACATATGGTCCTTTCTTTTCATGATATGCACGGTGAACGCTCTTGTCATGGCAAGCCGTCGCCGTCGTCGTCGTAGTAGTTGGGCCTTCATGTCTTCTTCCAAAAACGTTGAAAATCCCCATCTTGTCTGTCACCTTTGACTCCCGCGTAGCACGAACAGAAATATTTGAACGAAAGGCTTCAATAAGAGGAATAAGGCGCAAAACTTCAGATAAAACAAAACATTCCACTTGGAAGAGCTACCGTGCAATAAGATATACAAATCTGGAAACCTGATAGGCAGGTTATTGGAAACGTGACTGGGGTCGGCAGAAGCAGAAAACAGGGAACGGCGCCAAGATATGCTGGTCACAACGTATGATCCTTGATTTGTGCTGCAGATTGACGTCGCGATTGCGATTGCGATTGCGATATCAAGATTGAGACTGAAATTCCTGACTGGATGTGAGTTAAAGGATTGGTACGGGTTTAGAGAGGGGTTGAGAAGTTGATTTCGTGATGTTGGTAGTGGTGGGGTTGCGGGGAGGGAAAGGGTGCTCGCTTAAATCCCCTGAACAGGGGCCGCTAGTTGTAGGAGAAAAGATATCACCTTTTCTGCTAGCAGTCTCAAAAAGACCACTAAGATATTACTCGAATTTTCTAAACTTGGTAGGAAGATGTCTTGTCTTTTAGAAGGACCAAATAATAAGTTTGGAAAGATTCGATTGAATTTTGTAGAAGTCTTGTTATTGCTCAAGCCAGGAACTCGTCTTGCCAAAATCGGCCGCCTCCCTCCTCATTCTCTGGCTTTAAAAACTAACCCTGGCGTCCTCGCAGTTGAAAGGAATAATAAAATTACAAGCTGTATTTATAGTATTTCACAGGATTACTATGGTGCATGAGGTGGGAAAGCGCCCCTGAGAGACTCGCTTAGCTACTTTATGCCTATGGTACAGTACCTGGAAGCAAAGGGCCGAACAAGTCATGTAAAGCAAGGATGAGGTCTTCTAAGCCTATTTACTTGATCGCATCTCCCGAAAATGCAAGCTTATATACTCCACAGCTCGTACTTATCGACTTCTTGTCCCATTCGGTCAAGAAACAAGTCAGAATGGAAGTCTCACTTTTCCACCTTTAACACTGGTCGGGTTTCCCCAAGCCTACTGGCTATATCATAAAGAACACGGCCCTCAGGGAGAATCCATCCTCTGTTTTTTTTTCATATAAAAAAATACATATATTGACTCGTGAATACAAATAAGGCTTTTATTCTTAGTTGGAGGTCCAATGGGAAAGGAGGACCGTCAGAGAGGTGTAATCAGTGTGCTTCACATGATTGGAGTACTGGGTCGTGAATAGTTGAAAGAGAAAGGAGGATATGGAGTCGTGGATGCATATGGAGAGGGCATGAGAAGCTAGGCTCTTCTCAGTTTCTATTTTTGGGAAGCTACTTCAATTATGATAGTGTTTGAATATCAAGACGGAGTAGAATATTCTCTCGGGCAAATGTTTAGAGCGATAAGAGCTAATGTGTATTGTGGGAAATGCGCTGGGCTCTGAGGTACTTTCCGTCCTTTCAATATGGTCCAGAAAACTTACACTTTGAAATTTCATCGATTATTTTGGAAAAGACCTCGAGAATAACCGAAAGAATAAAGTGGTACCGAACCATGTAGAAAACGCAGAGGGCATTTCTTTGACAAGCAAGCGCATACAGGTAGCCCTCTGCTCTCAGATCTCAGAAAACTGAGCTCATTGCGTTGTCGTGACTACCTTGCTTTTCTCTCTTGCGCCATTAGAAAATGTTACGCAAAGAAAAAACAAAGAGGGGTGGTAGGAAATGTTGCGAAATGCTATAAAAGGGAAAGGGGATTATGTGGTACAAGGAGCTGCCAATCAATGTGGCCAAGTGGAGGGCCGCCAGGGGAACCGAGGGTCTGCTGTAAGGTCCAAAGCAAGTTAATTGGGTTTTGTTTTAAGATTCCTAGCATATGAGAACACGCAAGAAGGGAGCAAATGACACATATTTTCTAATATTGGAATCCAATGTGAAATTTAACAGCTTCTTAACCTTAACCCTGCATATTTGAAAACAAACTCGGAGGATTTTATTTTACCTTTTGCTCTATTTTGAATCTATATTTTGGTAATTCTTATAATCTTGGACAGAGATTGGTTTCTTTCAGTCTTCCTTCTCAAATTCTAAATCTTAATATATCAAGATATTTCTCCATGCCTTTCAATCGTTATTCTTGGTCTAAAGATTTTCCAAGAAATTATATGGAGGAGTTCGTGCTCTTTCAAAAAGAAATTAACTTAAGCTAAGGACAATAGGCAAAATAAGGTCCAAGATAAAGACAGACATTGTAAAGTTAGTCCAAGCTTGTGAAGCCTGTAATATAACTACTATCCGCAATCTACTTGTGAGAATCTCCCCTTTAACTCAGACAGTCCTAAGCAACAGTCTTTACCAGTATTCTACACAATCTAGCCTTTCAAGTTCCAATCTGCCTATAAAGGGAAAAAATAATTCGTTTATTAATTTTCTCGCCTACCCAGCTATATAGCTTAAAATATGCTATCGATGTCAACAAACAAGAACCATAGCCGAATCGGCATCAACTCGCACCTTGCACCTACCCAAACTAACAGTCTCTTAGGGCCTAGCCGTTTGTTAACATTCTACTCACACTGTTATTTGTAACGCCTTGATCCTAGCTGTCATGGGGTTGTGAATTGCGGGAAGGAACTAATGGTACACAGGCTGCTCAAGGGCCCCATTCATCACATCGCAGATTTCAGTAAAAAAAATTCACCAAAAAAAAAAAACATAGGGTAAGTATCTACTCTCCTCTTCCTCAGGTTTCCGGCTATGGTTCTTCTTTTTTTCTCCTTATTTTTGATATGGCTACCATGTAACAAGAATTATGATAGGTTGGCGCTGGCAGGACTTCGGCAAGTGCTGATTGATTCACTTCGTTGAAGCAAAGTGGTTTAACCAGAGCTTGGGGCAAGCTTTAGCTAGTACTTATGCTTTTGGGCGTCAGCTTATCTAGCATACTCCTTGATCGCTGTCTCTGGCTTCAAAAGAATCCCACTCATGAAAGAGCAGCCCCCTTTCCCCCAAAAGAAATTCACTAGCCAAAAACACCCGGCAGGATGCTCTTTCAAGTCTCGGTAGTAATCCTTAAGCAAGCGACATGTTGCGAAATCCTAGTGTTTCTAGTAGTATTACTTTCGTAATAATTGCAATATTTTAAAGTAATGCTAATATAATCGTAGTCTTTAAGAGGTGTTTTATAATACGATATATAACTCATGTTCGGAAATAAATTCAACATTAATATAAGATATAAAGACGTATTCTTTTTGGAAACGGAATATATTTCCATTTATAATTATTATTTAAGTCCTTGTTCCGCCTTACATACTTGTACGCGATTTTTCAGTCTTACTTTTCTCTCTTTTTCAATTATACTTTTAACCTGTTTAACCAAACAAACAACCTACAAGAAGACTCTCAACCCCAAACCTCAAAGTAGTCACCCAGGCTTTTCAAACCGATGACCTCAGAGGCTAAGTTCGGGCTAGTAAATACGTGAATCTCTTCCTTCGAGTAAGGGAGACATGGTGGTGGATATTTTTTGGGCATTTGATTTTCCTCGCATTGCCTGCGGGAGACACTCGACTTGAGAAGTTGAGCGTAGGAGAAGACGTGCAAGAAGGGGCAAGGAGGCGGAATCCAAGAGAAACGGAAGGGTCAAAAGGAAAGCTAGAAGGCTACAAATTTATTTATTCCATTCTGTTGATTTACTGACCGTCTCTCAAACTCCCAGCCCATCCCGACGTTCCAAGTCGGAGCCTATCAATAAATACCTTTCGTAGCAAGCAGCCCCAAAAATACGTGTTTTTTCGTCGCAGAAGTAGAACTTGGTATCGTATCATTTTTCATCTCCCCGTCTGTTTATCATTATTCATTGCCTCCCCCGCTTCCACCACCGCCTATCCCAAGACTAGCTGACATGGAGCTGGGCTTAGTCCTCCTCCCCACCACCAATAGCCATCTCCTTAACCACATCGACAAGTTCAGCCACCTTACTCCCCAAACCCTTCTTCTGCTTCTTCTCCGCTAACTCACTAATCCTGACCAACTCACTCACAAAACTCTCTCCCCACCACGCACTCGTATACTTAAATACATACTTCTCCAACTTCTTAAAATTGATCTCCCGCTGCTCCGGACTCATCGTCACAGCATCGTGAATTGCTCCAGCCAGCTCCTCTGTATTCCAGGGGTTTACGATCAGGGCGCCGTTGAGGGATTGCGCTGCACCGGTGAATTCGGAGAGGATCATGGCGCCGTGGCGTTTGCGCTGGCAGGCGATGTATTCGTAGGAGACGAGGTTCATACCATCGCGGGTGGAGGAGACGAGACAGGCGTCAGAAACGGCGTAGAGAGCGGTGAGTTCTTCGAAGGGGACAGATTGGTGTAGGAAGTGGATGGGCATGAATTCGATCGTGCCGAATTTTCCATTGATTCTCCCAACCAACTCATTGACTACTGCCCGCAAATTCTGGTATTCTTCAACGTCTTGCCGACTGGGGACTGCGACCTGAATCAACACCACTTTGCCAATCCATTCGGGGTGTTCGGTGAGGAAGACTTCGAGGGCGTGGAGCTTTTGTGGGACACCTTTGATGTAGTCTAGTCTATCGACGCCAACGATGAGCTTAACGCCTTCGAATTTACGTTCAAGGACGGCGATGCGGTCTTGGACTTTCTTTTGTTGGAGGCCCTCGATGAATTTCTCGGGGTCGATTCCGATAGGGAAGGCGGCGACTGTTACGTATTTGCCTCGAAATTCGACGCCATTGGGAGTTGTTGGTGTTTCCCTGCCCAGTATTAGTTCTGAGATCACATTTCGGCCAAGAAAACTTACAATATCCGTGAACAACTGCTGAGGAAGTGCCTAGCATAGTCGTAGGTGTGGAAGCCGATCAAATCGCAGTGCAAAACACCCAGAAGCAGTGCCTCTCGAACCGGAAGAATCCTATAGATCTCGCTACTAGGAAATGGCGTGTGTAAAAAGAATCCAATCTTCACGTTCTTCTTGCTTGTACCGATTTCCTCTCGCAGCATCTCAGGCAAGAGCATGAGATGGTAATCGTGTACCCAGATCAGATCTCCATCTTCCACATCCTTGGCCATTGTCCGAGCGAACTGGCGATTAACCTCCTTATATGCTTCCCATGCCGACTCGTCGAATGTGATCTCTCCGGGGTGGTAATGGAAGAGGGGCCAGAGGATGGAATCTGCGGGGTCTGTTAAACAAGATCTTAGTCTTGGGAAGGAGACTTACTGGAGAAGCCGTTGTAATGTCTGTCTGCAAGTTCGTCATCGATAAAGACTGGCACAGCACCATATTCCTTCTTAAGCTGCTCAATCATAGGTCCAGCCTCTGCCTCTGGCACTTCCAATCCGGGCCAGCCATACCATTGGAAAGTTGTAGTTTTGGAGAGACCGCTGAGACCAGTGACCAGTCCTCCAGAGGACATGGAGAAGGCATAGGAGCCATCGTCAGAGCGCTTGATCGTGATGGGCAGGCGGTTGGAGACGAGGAGTAATCTGCCTTGCGGCTTAGCGGGTTCTTGGGTTGTTGAAGGCATTGTGGGTAGTGAGAAGAAGTTGGCAGGGTTGGGAGAACGCGGGGTAGCTGTATGTATGGGCACGACTGTGTACAACTGTGTTTGCGTGACTGTCGTGAGATGGCTACTCAAAGTTTTCCACGGCTATCGTCGGTGGGTGATGTAATCCAGATGTATTTGTACTGTACAACAGGTGCTGGGTAGTGGAGAGTAAGTAAGGTTGTTGACTACGAGCTTCCGAGGATGGAGGCTGGACAGGCTTTAATAGCGGTTACATCGACATGCGGAGGATTGGACGTTGCTTGTACTGTGATTGAGAAGAATGTTTGTTATGAGGTCGGTCTTGCAGAAAAGAGCCAGCTCAGGTTTTGTGGTTGTTCCTTCTTTTCCCGAGGGTACGGAGTACTCAAAGTGGTACATCCAGACTGAGCTGGAAGCTTGGTTTGAGGTTGTGGGGTGGTGTGGCTGTGACTCGCGACGTAATTGCCCAGTCAGCCATGCTCACTTTTTACCAAGAGTATTACGGTATTATTTTGCATAGTGTACGGAGGACGGAGTACGAAGTACTATATTATACCAGTAAGTACCAAGTTATGCATGATACGTACATGATACATACTGACATGTCCATGCATCCATCATGCATGTATGTCCTGGGCAAAATACCTCAAAAGTATGCCACTTCGTCTAAATCTCGCTGCAATTCTCCAAAACATCCGTCCGCTATTTTCGCTTGCGTCTTTTTTTCGTCCTTCGCTCAGTTCCGGCCCAGTGCTGCCCAACTCCGACTTTGCTTCAATTGCCCTGGATTCCGGCCATGTTTGTCGCTGCAGCAAAGGCCCGACTGAGCTGCTGAGCAGAATGATGGCAGGGATCAAACACTGGCTATCTTCAGACAACCCGTATCCAATGAATTGACCACATCCTGAGATTCCCGCCGCATTAATGTTCGCTTTGCCCACTTGAGCGGAATGCTTTCTTTCGTTCAGCTACTTGGTGGGTGAGCATGGGAATGAACTGATTCCCCCATATTTTCCGCTTTTATCTCGAGAGGTTTGGATGCGGGGAATTGTCTTGGGTAGGAGGCGTTGTGCTTGCCTTGGAGGTATTCTCGGTGTCTTGAGAGCCTAGCTTTGAAGCTTCAAGAGGCAGAGGATGAACAGGAGAAGCTTGGTGGTCTATTCCTTGGTTCTGTCGAGCCTTTCTGCTTTCTCCAAGGCATCATCGTAACGAGCTCAAGTCCAGCCTTGAGCCTTCTTGCCAGCAGGATTTTGCCCTTGAAGTTCCATTTTTGTAATTTTGTTGTCTAATCTAATACAGCTATCTCTCTCCATGTGCCTCTGTAGTGGAAGTGAGAACTTCTTCGCTAGCAGCTAACAAAAACTAAGCCTTCCCTCTTTCGGACTCCCAAAAAGGGGGCGGGGTCCATGAAATAGACGAGCCCCCTATTCCAGCTGCCAAAGTCCTCCAAGTCTCTCAACCAAAGCGCAAAACTTCTTCAAAAATCGTATTCAGAGCTACCTCCTCCTTCATAACCTCGACCTCTGCTTCTCCTAAGCTTAGAAGCTTCAACATAGTCAAACTCTGAACATTAGTAATTAAAAAGCATCTTCAACTTGAACATATTGATGTCGATCATTGGCATACTTACTGAAAATGTTTTGATAAATGACATATTCGAAAAAAGAGTGCATCACTTGATAGAAGTTGGCTTAGTTTTTTAAGAATTTCAATGGAAGGACTTGAGATTTGTGAAGGAAATAAGGCTTCCGGGCTTGAACTTGAGATCAGTACTGTACAAAAAGTCTCGACCATCTCGTAAAACCCGGTATTAAACCAGAGAGAAACTATTTTCTCCCCAGGAATAGAAAAAATCTGTGTCATCTTTACTCTTAACCGGTTTGTTTCAGGATAAGAAGGATCGCAGCAAGCTCTTTCGTTGGTCGCACATGACCCGCTAGCATTTAAGCGAATTGAGTCACCTGACTCACCTCCTCTAACAGCTTCAAAGACTCACAACTCCGTCTTTCAATCCACCACAAAAGCTTCTCTTAAAAACAAAAGCTTCTTGCAAAATCTCAGCTTCTCTCAAACACCAACTCAAACAAAATAACACGAGACCAGAAATGCTACCCCATCGCCCCATCCCACCCCCAGTCCCCATCACCACCAACGCCCTCACACCCGGTATCCTACGCCCCGCAACATCAGCCGACATACCAGAAATCACATCCCTAATTCACCATTCCGTAACCACCCTCCATCCCTCACACTATACAACCGTGCAAATCGAGGGGGCACTGAAGTCTATCTACGGCGTCGACACACAGCTGATCGACGATGGGACGTATTTCGTATTTGAGATCGAGAAGGTGGTGAACATCTCGCCACTAAGCTCTCACTTGGAGACGCCTCAGAGAATAAGTATTGCCCCAGGGCAAGTGCTTGATTTGGAGGCGAGAGATCTGGAGCGTGATGACTGGGTGAAGAGTGACGGCGCAAAATCCATCGTCGCCTCGGGTGGTTGGTCCTTCCGCTCTACTCTCTACGGCGGCGACCAATTCTCGTCTCGCAACGACAATGTGTTGAACCCGGAGTCAGATGCTGCTAAGATTAGGGCGATGTTTGTTCATCCTTCCTATACGAAGCTTGGTATTGGGAAGTGTATTGTGGAGAGGTGTGAAGCTGAGGCGAGGGAGAGGGGTTTCATGAAGGTAGAGTTGGGAAGCACGTTGCAGGGAGCGGGGTTTTATGAGCGGTTGGGGTTTGAGGTGTTAAACGGAGAAGGGAGGACGGAGAGTTTGGTTGAGAATGGGGAAGTGGTGGGGTTTGTAAAGATGGGGAAGATGCTAGTTGAGAAGGCGAAGAAGGCAGAAAGTAGTGGATGATGGATGGAGACGTTTGGTGACGGAAAGTGAGCAGAGAGGTGTGAAATAGAAATTTCTTGTCACGAGCCTTGGTAAAACCGGAATAGAATACACGCGCGATGTTGCTTCAAGCCGGCGTTGCTTTTTATAGGCATGAAAAAAGTGCTAGAAAAATAACCACTGCGGCTTCACTTTGTGATGGGAGTTGGGATGTGTCTGCTTACTTTTTGGTTTCATGATTTCTCGCAATTGGCTTCTAGACTTGATGTATGATATCATGATGTATTAAGCGGTATTGAATACCAAGATATTATGCCTCCCGGGAGGCCTTTCAGGTAGATTTTCGAGTGGTACTTTGGTGGATGCGGCTTCAAAACGAGTGGCAGGGGCTCAAAGCAGCAAGAAAAGCTCTCCTGTTGGCCATGGTATCCTAAAACCAACTCGCCTACATATCGATATAGTCTTGAACAAAGATGCTCCTGAGTTCTTTCCATTTAACTATTTGGCGGATTGGCTTTTGTTCTTTATCGGTTTGGTGAAGGGGCGGATGGGGAGGGGGGTGGTGGCAGTGCTGCTGTTTCAAATGTGCCACTATTGCTCGGGCTTGCGGTTAAAGACTTAACTGGAGGGAGGTTGTTAGTGGGTGGTAGGAAGGGGGGGGGGGGTTAAGGTGCCGCGTTTAGGCGCGTTTACCGGGGGTTGGGCAAAACGGCCGAAGGGGTGTTTGGATATCAAAGGAATGTAGAGTGTATGGCCACAA
>JAPZPB010000464.1:16279-29974 GCA_037952635.1 Bryoglossum gracile | reverse complement strand
TCTTTGACTTACACAGGACGTTAAAAGGATAAATCAATCAATCAATCAATCAACAGTCTATCGACTGACTCACTCGCTCTGCCACATTTCCTATAGACTTTCCTCCTCCCGTTCTACTTCTTCCTCCTTGTGTATCCCTCTATACTCACTATATCTGCTAAATCTTGGGTTGACTTCGCGTAGGCAATGGATATCCTGCAAGACTCACTCAGTCGCTCCTGGCAGGATGAGATCGGTAAGGTATTTGAAGACTCAATTTTAGTGTTCGGACAATTTGTCTCTGCTGTTTCTTCAACCCATCTGAAAGACATTAGACCTGGTTCAAAGGTGAGCCAAAAGCTGTTGTGCTGCTGATTCTGGAAAGCTAACTACCAATTATAGTTCTCGGTATTTATACGGGATTTGTGCGTGAAGGCACCGCCCGTGGCGCAATATCTCGTTCAGGAAATCCTCAACTACCAAAGGGACGAGTCCCAATCCTTCTCCTTACCACACCTGACAGAGCCGTATGAGACTACCTTACCGGATCTTGCCCTATCTGCACCCGTACGACAGATCGGCAGAGGATTTCAATCGCCTCCGTCTGATGATTCAACCGCAGTTCAGACGATCTTATTTACGCCGATCGTGAACGGAGAAGCTCTATCGCTTATGACTGAAGGTAACTGGACCGCATCCCCACTAGAAAAGGTGGCGATGGCCTTACTAGAAACGAGCCTATCGTCACTATCTACCGCGGAACTGCAGCAGACGAACCTATGCAATACTATTTCAATATAAGCACAACAAGTCAATAGAGAACAGTCACATCTCGCTTAAGATAGCCAAGCTATACCGTCTTCTTCTCCTCTCGAAGAGGCTGCTATATTGACTAATATAGTAGCTAAAGCAATTCATCTCACATATAATATAAGCAAGCGCCGAGAAGTACCAATGAAGATCCATTCAGGAACCCTCAGTACCTTACGATCTGGTCTTAGCGGTGTCCCGGCTACTGTTGCTATAGCGGACCGGCCGAAATATATATAAGCCACAAGCAGCTTGATAACTTAGTTAGCCTCTATGTGGATTAATATACTAGAAGCAGGTCACGCCTGTGCTAAGGAGATAACTATCCTTAATATAATAGAGCAGATAGGCGCTTTAGAGTAGTATAATACCAAGCTCGAAATAGCTGAGAAGGCCCTACTTCCTATAAAACGCGAGACACCTAGAAAACGTCTAGCTACTATTATGCTAGATGAATACCTGAGGGAGACGCATAATAATATAGCTATAATAGAATCCTGAAAAACTTATATTAAAAAATAAAGATTATCTTTTGTCTTTTAATTTAGCTAGAATTTAAAAAAGGATTTTTAAATATAAAGGCAAGTAAAGAGAATATTAATAAGATTAGTATATTCTTTTAAGGCAATTAGCAAAAGATAAAGCTGCTCTTTATTCTCAACGAGCAAGTAAAGCTATTAGCTAAAAAATAATAATAAGTAAATCTCTTGCGCTTTTTAAACTTATTAAAATTATATTTTATTATATTATTAAAAGAGGGGTTTAACTTATAAATAAAGTATAGTCTCGAAAGAGTAAGTTAATATTTATATAAAATCTTCTATATATATATTAATATAATTACAGGAATTTATATTATAAAGTATTAATTATGAAGAGTTATTAACCGTAAATAGGGCATTCCTATTAGTTAGCACAATGTTTAAATATATATAGTCCTTGAGGTCTTGATTCCTTAGACGCTTAAGTGTCCGTGTGCTCAGGGTCAATTCGGCAGTGTTATGCTAACTATCGAACCCCCTGAGTCTTTCTATATCCAAATATAAGAGTCTAAAGAAATTGGTTTAGAGTTGTTTCATTATTGAAGAAACTCTCTTAGCTTGTCACTTTAGTGTCTCACGATATCAACTGTCCCCAACCCAGCTGTTGAGAAACTTGACGGCCGTAGGCTCGAAGAACCGGAATCCAGACCATCTCAAGGTTCTGGAATACTAACCGCTTACAACTTCAATTGCCAATAGACTCTTAAAGTCTAGGAATGTTGCGTAGCGCCTAGCCAGCTTTGCTAGCAGGATTGTCAAAGATGGTTGCAAAGCTTCTGATCTCAACGAATTTTAGCGCCCCAGTGCATCAATCCGAGCTTCTCGTTTCAAAAGCGTACGAATGCTCAAACAAACTATCTTGATAAATACAAGCATATTGAAGATCCAAGAGAGCTCATCGTGGGTTTAGCCACAACCGATTTCACCTTCAAAGGGAGTGCTTTTCGCATCTCACGGAAGCGCGCCTCAAGGAGACTGGATCTGCAAGTTGCGTATGGGACTCCCAATTAACTAGCTTTTATCTCATAAGCAAGGAAGCCGGACAGGGGAGAAATTTATGATGCATGATTCAGAGTTGGGTTTCGTCGGCTTTAAGCTGTGAAGATCTTGCTGTGCTTCTGGCTCTGTCTCTTGAACTCCTCAAGATAAGCTCCAAGTAAACAGTGAATTTGGTTCTCTACGAGTCTACATGTATCCAAAGTCTAGAAGTAACCAATCTATAGGTCCTAGCAACCCAAGTCTCCTGTCTGACAGAAATCTTCTCCATTGCTATGCAAGTTCATAATTCCCAGAGGCAACTAACAACACGAATCTTCCTCCCAGATTCATTCCATCGCATCACCTTTCCCAAATCAACTTTCTTCCAAGCTGTCCAAGCTAACCCAATCTGTCTGAAGTCATGTGCTCGCTTAACTCCACAATAGTAACCCATCGCTTATGTTTTCTCGTTTCTCGCTTGTTGAGGTTATTTACGTGTTAGCTAACGCCATCGCTTCCTATTGTCGATGGAATTTTACTATTGTGCCAACTCCTAGGGCCTGGAGCGTCCCGCACTAACTCAATTGAGTTTAAAAAAACAAGATGGGAATTCCTAGAGTATATTAAGAAGCATTTCACTCACAATTCTCAACCTTCTTTCCTCTTTTTCTCTACGCAGCAGTCAGTTACCAAGAAGTTTCTTTTTCGTCTTCCCAAAAAGCTACAGCAACACCAGAAGCACCAGCACCATCAACAGCAACAGCAACAGCAACAGCAACAGCTACAGCAACAGCAACAATGTCCACCACCAAAAGGAATGGGGTGATCGGCTTCAGCATGGCAACCTCCTCCTCCTCGTCCTCCTCTTCCTCCAACCCCGTCTTCTCCAGCGTCGCAGCAATCGTTGCGGCCGCCAACGCCGCCACCACCTCTTCCACCACGGTCGCCTCAGCTCTGGCCGCTGTTACCGCCAAGGCCACCGGCACCACCTTCTCCTCATTTCCCTCCTCTTCCTCGGGTTCGCTTTCCTCCCTCGCGGGACTTCCTGGTGCTCGCAACCTAGGTCGTAATGTTACATCTTGGGTCGCTCCCGTTTCAGTCGAAGTGGATATGGTAGATGCGGGATGGAGTGCGGTGGAGTGGGATACCGCGGTGTTGGAGGGGACTTGGGGCCAATTACTGGGCGAGCGGGTGGAAGAGGACGATATGGAATGGTGGCAGCCTTGGGAATATTGGGGTGGGGAGTGGATTGAGCAAGGAGTTCGAGAGGTAAGTTTTCACTTTTCATTCTCACTTTGGAATTCCTGCTAATCATTTTCAGTGGCACGGGGAAGAGGAGATGGGTTGGTGTGCTGTTGCTGTTCGGGAGTTGAGCAAGGAGTACGCTCGCTTCCAAGCGAACCAATGAGACACCAGCACCATTTTCGCGGTCCAGCGCGTCCCTCCACCACTTCAACATCAACTTCTTTGCGGTAACGTCCCTCTACATCACACTTCTTCTCTACATCCATCATGCGATTACGGATCACCGTCAGTCGCCATTCATTCCCAGATACAAACATCACCTGGCCCATCGATCCGCAATCACGTCCAACAATCTACCAGCTTCTTGAACAGATCAATGAAGCCTTCACACTGGAGTCGGGGGAGTGGGGATTGGAAGACTACGCGGTTGAGCTGAAGGGTATCAATGGAGTCAATTACGAATGTCTACACTTCCAGCATGTCAGCACAGTAATGAAAGACGAAGACGAGGTTATGTCCGTTTGCCTGCTCATTTATTTGCCTTGCTTTCATTTGTGACCTTTGAATAATTATGTGAACTTAAAACTAATGCTCTATTCTAGCATACGCCCCCTCCTCTCCCATGATCTGAAGGTACGCCGCGTATCTGGTAGACACCAAATATCATCTGATGGCAAACATTTGGTCGATGGCGTTCCTTTTGGCAGACCCCTCCTCAGACGACGAGCGGACCGTCCCGCGATAGAAATCCCCCCTCGGAAAAAACGCCGAATTGAATACACTGGAGACGAAGACGAGAGCTTTGCTGCTCTTGAAGATGCAGATACAGAAGCCCCCGAAGGCAATGAGAATCAGCAGTTAGTGCTACATTCTGGGGTCAATGATGAGGAGGACTTCGAGTCTGGAGCCGAAGGCGATTTTAATTCGGACTCAGCTTCAGACTCCGACATTGACGAGAGCGAAGATAGCGATGAGAACATGAACGGACTTGAGGACGAACTTGCAGAGCTTGCCAGAGAGTTAGAGGATGGGGAGCCCAAGCAGGCCGATCCAGCGGATGAAGAGCCGGAGAAAGTCGAGCCAGCAAACAAGGAGCAATCACCTGTTGATATTCGTAGTGCTGAATCTGCAATTCCTGACGCTAGTGAGCTTGAAATTGCGGATGTCACAGATCCTCTGACAAGGGCGGATATCCGTAAGTTGTTTTCAGTCTTTCCAGCGTCAGAATTGGGAGTATGCAAATATATTTTGGCGGGAGTTCAAGGAGATGTTAGCGAGGCCTACGAGGTTCTGGCTCGAGGCTTCGCACCTATCAAGACTAAGAGCGCCATGCTTGGAACCTACCAAGAAGCTGCTAAATCCGTTCTGCCAGTGCCGAATACTCGATCGCGAGCCAAGGCCACTTTGGTTCAAGAATCTGAGGATGAAAACTCTGTCGAGCTTGATGAGGATCATGACGAGCTTCTCAAATACTATGATCAGCACGGGCTTCCACCAGGCTCTATCACTTCGGGGAAGGGACTAACAGTCATGGCAGCAGCTGCGAAAGGCTCCTCTAGTCAACGACCCGGAAGCTCCAGACGATCAGGCTCAGTTCCCATTGACAAGAACATGAGGTCTGCGCCAGAAGGAAGTCTCTCTAATGGCCTCACATCTACGCCCTTTATCGACAAAGATACCCAGGAAGACAGTGATGACTCCAGTGATGACTCGAGCGACTCTAGCGATAGCAGTAGCAGTAGCAGTGGTGATTCCTCCGATGAGGAGGAGGATGAAGTCGACGAAGAGAATACAGCTGGTAGCTCCTCTTCTGAGAGTGACAGCGACAGTAGCAGCGACTCATCCAGTGACGATGATTCACCGGAAGAAGTCTCCAGCAAACCAAGATCAGCTTCTGAGGTGGTCCACAGGCCCGCCACTCCTACATCAGAAGGTAGTAAGGCGAGGAAGAATGCTGCGCCGACTGTGCCTTCCGGACTAGGAAAGCCCAGAACACAGGCAAGAAACCAACGTAGGATGAATGCCAATGTCCTGAACCGTTTTAAAAACAAAGGTATTCTACCCGCAGGAACCACACTTGCCGAGTTCAAACATATCCATGTCAACGATAACACGTTACCGAGTACTGCTTTGGCAGCCTTGAAGGAGGTTCGCGCTGCCAAAGAACGAGCTCAGGCTGAAGAAAATATTTCTCAACAGCGATCTGACGCGGATGAGATGGAACGCCGGAAACAGAAATTGCTTGCATCCATTGCTTCTGGTGCTATTGATGTTGATGAAGTCGCACCGAAGAAGAAGCCCAAACGATTTTCTGCTGTACCTGAAGTCGCCGTTGAAAGTTCAGTAGATATCGTCATGACAGAGACGGTGAAATCCCGAGAAGTCATCATGCACTTCTCGACTGCACTAGAAGCTCCAAGTAAAACTCCGTCCGGTGAGAAGGTCGTTTCAGTCAATGACATGGATGCTAAAGTGGAAGACCTGTCGGTGTCAAAGGCCATCGAAGCAACCGTTCCGTTGGCTTCCAAACCCGTTACCGATTCTGTCCGAAATACACTCTGTGCTGCACCAATCTCAGAACCATTAGTTACAGGCTCAGCCAAGTCGGATTCTGCTCCTGCCCGACGAACAAAGATTGATCTCGGTGCTGGAAGAAGGCTCTTGTTCGGTGCTCTTGGTATCAAAACGCCAAAGACGAAGAACGAAGAGGAGAAAGTTCGCAGTGAGCTCATGAAAGATATCCGACCTTTGCACCCTGTTAAGACAGTTGAAGAGCCACCGAAGGTGCCTGTAGAGGAGCCCACAGAGGAGCCTATCGATGACCCAAATGCATGGCGGGAGAAGATTACTCTTCGTGCCGTAGAATGTGTCCAAGAAGGAATTGAACTCAGCATCCCTCCTTTCCCATTTGTTCAGCGCTGGGACCCCCAACAGCAAAGTTTGTGGCCACAGAAGGGCAACAGAGGAGGCAAGCGCAAGAATCATCAGCGAGATCAGCCTCAATACTATAACGAGGAAGTTCCAGCTTCCAAGAAGCAAAAGCGCCGCAAGGGCAAACACGGCCATGCGGAAGAACAGCAGTATCTTGATCCTTATGAGAATGGTATGGAGTTGAATTACGATGACTCTATGCAACAATCTATAATCAACAGTGATGATGTTGAAGGCGAGATCAATCAGCAGTTGATGAATGATATCCAAGTCCCATCAGCGGCGATCAGCCTGGAGCCAGACGACCTGAAGATGCTTCCAGGAGATCCATCCACTCTTCCTAAATTGACGGATGGGCAAGCCAAGGTTGGCATGACCATCGCCTTTAAGATTTTGGAGATGCCCGGTCCACCATCATGGGAACCTCGAATTTCAGATTACAAGACTGCCATTGTGATCGAAATTATGGACGATGGGGTTCTGCAACTTAGTCTCGCTATGAGGGACAGAAAGCAATCTTCCAAACGCTATGACGAAACCGGGGAGCGAATCTATCAGAGATTCGAGGTTCCTGATGATGATGATATGGATGAGGATGAGGATGATGGTATTTTATACCATCAATTCAACGAACTCACAACTCCCAAAATTGTCCAGGACCCGCCGGTCGGTCTCAATCCCTATAGCCAGGTGGTTGGGGAGTCACAGGCACAGGAGGAACGTGATTGTAACGATATGGTGCCCGAGAGCCAAGCACCCCGTGCCGAAGCCCCGTACTCACATGTGACCGAGACTCCTTTGAATTCAGATACTCCTGAAGCCATTCATGTAGCGCAACCTGAGGATGTTATTATCGTCGACAATGCTACGCCAACACCAGCCCTCAAGACTTCCGATGTAGGGCCCAGCACACCAGCCTTACGACAACTTGTTGATCCAACAATCAAACACGAACTCTCAGTGGAACCATCTGACCAGAGCAGAAAAGATATTGCTTACTTAATGAAGGAGGCTGGGTTTCGATCAAGCGTACCTTCATCAATCTTGAGAGACATCCGCCCTGATGGCATGGAATCGCCAGGCGAGGTCGCTGTTTTTGGGAAGCTCTTCAATGATATGACAGAAATTCCAAATAACTCTTCATATTCTCCCAGATTTAACGGTTTTGGCCCGAGCTCACCAACTCGACAGCAAGGAGAACCTTCAGGATCTCCTCAGAAGCCTCACAACGCACCAAACTCATATTTTCCACAGTCCAGTTGGGAAACTGTTGATCAAGATATGCCAAGCTCGCCACCAAAACAGGAACAGCAGAGTTCAAGACAGGTGACTGAAGAGCCTATTAGAGAGCCTTCAAAGTCTCCAGCCGCAGAGACAATTGTTGCCGAGATTGAAAACAAGGTACCAATCAACAACAAAACTGCCAAGGAACCTCCAAAGCCAGCATCTCATGTGGCAAACGGAAAGAGACCCGTAAGGGAGGCTTCGACAACTCCAATCCGAGAAGTCGTCAAGCCCAAACTTCCGCACAAGGCCCCGGTTCACAAGGTTCCAGTTGGCAAAGCTCAAGCACTCTGGGAGGCGTTGCAGCCAAAGAACAGAAGATCTAGAACATCTTCTGTCGAAAGTGCTAAGGGCTCGCAAGGACCTGGTCTTGATGGTGCAAGTGATGAGTCGGCTAGTGTTCAGTACCCAAGACTCTCTACCGGATCATCCTTTACGTCCCAAGTCACTGACCATGGCCGCCAGCCCGATTTCAACTTTGACGATACTGTGGGCTCTAATGCAGATACTCCGAAAGCACAGGATCTCGATGTCGACGCCTTTTCAGCCAAAACTCGCCAGCCAGAGCACAAAGCAGCGTCTCAGAAATCTGCGTCGAAGTCCATCAACGAGGATGATGACTACTATGATTCTGAGCCTATTCCTCCCCGCAAAAACGCCAGTGTCGCCCGTCTCGCCTCACCTGACATTCAGGATGGAAGTGTTTCTTCAGAAGATCCATTGCCCACTTTAAAGGAGATCATCTCCTCTCATTCTCAAAGTCAACGTTCTATGAAACAGGAGAAGACTACTACCCCAGCTATCTCTAGGTCTAAGGGATCGAAGAGCCATACCGGTTACAAGAAAGGTACGGCCATTCTGGACGTGGTGTCTGAAGACGAAGAGACCATACCGAGACCATCTCAAAACCAACGATCGATTTCTAGCAGTCGATTACCAAAGAACAAACTTTTGGAGAAGCCGTCATCTCAGAAGCATAGATCTGTCTCATCCCACTCATCAACGAGCAAGGTTGCAGAGAAGTCAGCGTCTCAAACTCGCCCTTCTCAGTCGCGACCGAAATCATTCCCTTCTCAGGGCACACAAGTTATTGATATGACTCTCTCCAGCGATGCCGAACCCGGACGCGAGCCAACTCGTTCGTCTTCACTCATAGACGATGACTTGGATGACCTGAGTGCGTTCAAGCCTTTCAACCCTGATGGTCTAGATGACGACAACGACGATGATGACTTGGAGCTGAAGCAGACCAAGAGCAGTGCATCGAAGGGGGGTCAGGGTAGGAGGCAGCCAAGTGTTTGGTTGAGAGATTCGTCGCAGACAACTCTTAATGAGAATAGGAGACAGCCGAGCTCGAGGTAGGAGCCATGGTTTTGTGCTTAGATTGATGTGGGAGCAATGATCTTTGCGTCATGATGTATGTAGACGAGGGCGGCAGTAATCCGTTTTGCGATAGATACCATAAGGCTGATAGTCCCCAGCTTGCTTTGCTTACTCGGGAGTTTCGGTGTTGGGCTGCACGTCAACCCAACCCATCAATCCAAAAACCAAAATAACCAACAAGAAATCAACCCACCCACTTAATCTGATCGTCATTTATGTTCTCGGATTCCAATGCAGCCAAGACTTTCTCAGCTTCTCTTAGCCAGTGGTCGGATAACCGACCTGTTCTCCCACTGTTTCACGTTTCCCCAAGGCTGGCTGCTCATTCGCTTAGTGGTGCTACTGTAAAAGATGCATGCACCTGGGGAACGTCAAGCTCGAGAGACCTCGAACACCTAGGAGAGCTTTGATTCATCGAAGTAGTGAATCACAAACCCTTCCTTTCCCTTCCTTCAATTGTTTGTTTCATCATGCAACCCTTGGTTGAGCTGTACATAGGCAGAAGGCATGAGGTATGTGGTAGACAGTTATCTGTGCAAACTCCCGCAGTGTTCATTGTCTTCCATTCTTCCCTCGAATTTTCACATCTCTTATTCTCAAAATTTCTATTATATTTTTGTCCTGTATCCCTAGTTCCTCATTTCAAGAGACCGTCAAGTGTCAATCGAGAGCCAAGCCTCAAAATCAAGATTCCGACTAAACCCCAGGATCTATACTGTACTGTACTGTACTATCAACCCCGCGCCCTCCAATCACAGCCCCGCACGTGCGAACCAGGCTGACAGCCAACTTACAACTTGGAATACCTCATCGCTGGCCACGTCTTTGTATAACTTCTGTGTCTTGAACTATTCCTAATTATTGGGCGATATGAGGGTTTCCGCGTTACTATTCGGGGTTTTAATGACGGGGAACGTTCTGGGTGAAAGGATGAAAAGGACTCCGAGGACAGCCGAAGGCTTATCGTCGCTGCAGCAAAGTACGCCCACCTCAGTCTCGTCGGCGTTTTTTGTTGGCAGTGGTACAAGTACAACCTTGGTTACATCTACGAGTCTTGTTACAGGTCCAAAACTGGAGTTAAGAAGTGAGAGTGGAACGGTGACGGCGTCGGAGGGAGAAAAGGCCATGGTCACGCCAGCGGCTGTAATAGGGGTAGCGAGTCCGAGTATCGGGAGGGGGATCCAGGAGAAGTGGCATTTGACTACTTTCTATACTTGTGAGTCGAGCTGTTTTGAGAGGCGTGAAAGGAGTGAGCTGATAGGAATACCTATAGGCGTACAAATCGATGCAACGTACACGGATTGCGGATATCATGAGCCCGTTCTTCCAGGCGGAGATGAGATTGCGGCTGCAAGGCCGAGAGGCGATGCGAGGGGTGTCGTTTGGGCGGCGGTCGGGATGTTGCTGGGTGCTTTGGTGTGGTGAGGTCGTGGAGTAACGTGGTTGGATTCAGGAAGCATGGCGTTTTGATACGATAGTCAAGGGGGTGTATGAGACACGACCTATAAGATATGAATTACGAAGAGTTAAACGGCGTTGATTAGGTGCAGGTTCAGGTTGGAGTTGGGGATTTGGAATTTATATACTTGGGTTGCAGGCAATCCAGCTTGAAATAGACGTAATGAAATGCGATAAGTCATGAATCGGACGGAACATTAAATTTGCTAACACCAAATGCTAATGATAATCTTGGCTGGAAATGTGAACACGCTTTTTGCTATCTTAAAAAATATACCCTCCACCTTGATCAAGACTTCATTATCACACACAACTGAATAGAAACTTGATCATCAAAGAACGGTCCTTGCTGCAATTCTGCCCTCGGAACCGGGTGATTGATCTCGGTGACCACATATTTCCTGCTTCTGCATGCTGATAGAAACGTCTCGAAAGTTTTGGGATTCCGTACCGTCGCAGCATAGATGACTATGACTCCTGGATACAGCTCGAAGAGATCTCCCAAAGTCGCTACCAGTGCTGGAATTCCAGTCCCGTCATAAGTAAGATCAGCGCCCAGGACAAGGTCAATATGTCGTCCCCTGTTCCATTCCGGATGCTCTCCTCCAATTAACGCCTGTCCCCATTTCAACTCCTTCCCTTCGATTATCGACGTATCCTGGAGACCACTAAGATAGAAGTTGTCTTGAAGACCGGCCACGACATCGTCTGAACCATCTGTGGCAATCACATGAGCTGCATCCAGATGTTTCGCGCATAGTATTGAGACATAGCCAGTGCCTGCTCCAAGCTCCAAGATATTCTTCCCTCGAACCAAGTCCTCGGCATTGGCACAGAGGTAGTTTCCCAGATGTAATGCAGCTTCCCAGGTCCGGAGCCCAGTCGTGCCCGCTGCAGCAACCATGTTTCGTGCTTCAAGAAGAGTGGTGGTCGGAGTGACACCATTGGCAGCTCTGGCCTGGCTGATGGTGTAAGTCACGAAGGACTTTTGCTGAGCAGATGCGGCTTCAGATGGCATTCGCATGACAAGTAAAGAAGTGAAACGGTTCATAAGATCATCAGAGATACCCTGAAAAACAGATAGCATGTCAGAATAGGTACATAGAATATGAACTACATATCATTATGTAGATGAAGGAAAGGCATACTTCTTCATCCCAGTCTTGGATGCTGTTCTCGATTCTCCTCACGAGTTCTTTCAAGACTCGGAATTGGTATCTGGGCGGAGGCGAGTAGTGTGTATTTTTAACCTTCTCATCAAAGAGCTGGTCATGTAGTAACTGTTGGAAATCATCGTTACGAAGAAATTCCTCATCCGGGTAATCGAGGTCGAGTTGGACCTGGGCTTATTGACGACAGAAACGATCGAGTTGATTCCTCGTACTGGGTTTCATTTCTTGCGTCATCCCCGTCAACTGCCACTAAACAACTCATCTCCTGACTGATCTATAAATCGTGTCAAGAGTGCCCCAACCTGTGCTGATTTCAAGAACGTGATCGCCGGACTTAGTTCTCGCTACAATATAAACTTTCTGTTATGCGTACCGGAAGGTCAATAGGTGGCCTCTCGCTTAAGGGTCTTCCAAGAAGCGCCAGTGCACGTGCTCTATGTTTACTTGGACCTCCCAAACTTAGATATAGATATATAACTTCAATACAACTCGTACCCAACCCAACCCTTGACTCCAGATAGCCTTCACTTCTTCCATTTAACACTTTCGAAGCTTCTTGATTTGAGCTTGCTTGAGAGATGAGGATTCTGAATTGCTAGTTGTGTCACCGTCCTAAAGGGCGCGGAAATTTGCCTTATTATTAGAGAGAAAAGTGGAGAATATTTGGTTAGAGATATCGCAATGGACTGAGGCGTTTGACCCTGGCACGGAGAAATTATTGCTAGCCCAGTAGCTATTGGAGCAGCTAGTGACATTAAGGTATTGTGCTCTCACATGTTGTCCTGTTTTGTTTTGTAGTGTGATATCATTGTAACCCCCTTAATGACTTTCAAAAAAAAAACCTAACTTACTTCCAAGATATCAGCGGTATTGCTGACTCCCATGAGACCGGCAATGGAAATCTCTACAAATCACTTTCGAGGGTAGATGCTAGATTTCTCACAAAATATAAGGATATATTCGTTACCATGGATCCGTAAAATACCAGACGTGGTTAAAACCCATCACTGTGAGCTTTCAGGGCATCCGTTGATAATTCTTGAGTTATCCCGAACTTTACACAACATCGCCCTGTTCTAATGCGGGAGGACTTCTATCTACCACGTTGGGCCCTGCTTGAATTCTCATCCTGGAGGTAAATTGCTATTGAAGTCATGTGTTGGCAGGGATGCCCCTTTGGTTTTCAGGACTGCATACTCGCATATGTACAGTACATGCTTTGCTACCCAGCCCAGCCTCCGATCCTAATCATTGGGTGGTTAGGTGGAATCAAGTGCTAATAATAGAGAATATTTGAACGCAGCTCATAACAACGGGACGATCTGCGCTATGGAGGGCTGACTGGAACAACTGCTAGCCCACGAGAAAGAAGAACTTGGAGTGAAGGATATTTCAGAGGTAGAGTTGCCGGAGGTATAAGAAAAATAGAATCTGTACGGGTACTGGCGAAGTGGTGATTTACTGAGCTTGCGAATAAGCGAGCTCCGCATTAAAAAGGAAAAGCTACGAGAACTGAAATCTTGAGAGAACTCCAGGTGATTGATGATTCAATAATGAAATATTACAAAAGGTGTGGAAATTTAGAATAACTAGGGTGTTGAATATTCATTGATGGTTGAGCATCCCTAAAATCTCAAATTTTGAGAACAACTGATATTTAAATCCCTGACGGCTTAAATATTCAGCCACAAACCTTCTGTGTTGAACGGCATACAGTCCCTGGGATCTAATATATCAGAATGAAAGGCAAGATCATACAGAAGCTTGCATCGTTAAAACCTTCGTTGAATTTGCCTCTAGCAGGGCTCCTACCGTGGCTCCTCTCTCGTCTCCTCCACTACTACATCTTCCTAAGCCCACAATTTCATTCCCTCCACGCCCTCTACAATCGCACTATACTCCATTTCTAACTC
>JAPZPB010000464.1:0-16179 GCA_037952635.1 Bryoglossum gracile | reverse complement strand
CTCCTCTTCCCCCTTCGTCTCCTCTTCTTCTCCTCCCTCTCCTCCCTCTCCTCCCTCTCCTCCCTCTCCTCCCTCTCCTCCCAATCTGCCTCCTCTTCCCCCTTCGTCTCCTCTTCTTCTCCTCCCTCTCCTCCCTCTCCTCCCCATCTTCCTTCTCCTCCTCCTCCCCCTCCTCCTCATATCCAGCACCACTACACCACTTCCACTCCCCCAACCTAATCTCCCTCTCGCACTCCCTCTCCAAATCTTCCAAACCCCACCTCGCATCCCTCAACACCCTCACTCCACTCATCTCCAACCCGTCTCTGGCCAACCTCTTCTCCAACTCCCCAATCTGCTTTTTCAACACCACCCCCTTCTCATCATAAAACATCGTTATCTGCAAAAGGTTTTCAAAAAGGCGACTGTTGCAGTAATATGGGTGAATAAGGGAGAATTCACGGGCGTGCATATGGATTATGTCGGCCAGATCAGTATGGAGAATGGAGAGGACACGAAGACAGTCGTAGTTGCAGGTGTTGGGGTTAGGGTCGCCGGGGGGAGGGGTTGAAAGGCAGTAAGCGCAGGGAATCCAGCTTTCGTGGCTAAATGGGTTAAAGATTGTCGTGGCAGGCAGACGGGGGACTTACGCGTATTGAGCGGCCACGATATGGGCTTGGAACCAGTCGTTGAGCTTTTCCTTGGGAGATTTACTAGCTTCTAGAGCAGGGCTGGGAGTCTCCAGTGTTGACATTATTGGAGGGCCAAGAAGCGAGCGGAATTCTTGATCTGGCTCAAACTTGACCGAAGTTGACCGGACTGGGATCTGGAAGTAAACCGCAGTTGCCAACTGTTATTAACGACAGATCTGAGTGTTTGAAGCATGAAAGACTCCTTGCTAGTATCCTTGACAACTGGTTGATATTTAGGAATCGTGATATTTGACAATTTTGGGGGATAGTAAGCAATAGTTGTGGTTATATTATAAATGCAGGAAATAAAGGTAAGTGAATAAACCCGAATCACTTTGTTCAAGCGACGAGCAGTTTCAAAGCAGACCGTAAACCAACATCTTTCAGCCAAGATCCATCACATAAGTTAAGCCTTGTTAAACGACTGCACTGTGCAAGAGACTCTTTGGGAATCCAAGAGAGTGTAGACTTCTCGGGCAACGCAATATTTACAACAAGATAGAAAAAGAATTTAACACATGGGGCATATGGAAATGAGAAAGGAAAGAACTGGTACTTTAATATGCGTCTCGGACAACTTGTCCCAAGGCCTCAGGGAGCCATTTTACCAGAAGGATGCAGATTCATTGCAGAAGCATAAATTTTGACATTAGGGAACAGGTGGACAGGGACCAGGTGAAACAAGTATAGCATGTCCTCTTTCAAGGGCGGAGGATAAACAACGGTGTAGACAAGTCTTCTCATCTAAGAGATGAATGAGCATGTGATAAAACGGGAGAACTGCTTTACGCCGACTCTTCAAAGGAGTGAACTGCTTTAGCTTGATGGCAAGTACTCATAGGAGCTTCATTAACTGTTTGGGTTGGGGAGATGATTGATTCAGCGAAGGTCGAAAACAGGTGCTGCTCATATATACACCAGGTGAGATGATGCTTTTGTACTGATATGGGATACATTTGGCGGGCCGCGGGCGGTGCTTTTGCGACCTGGAAGCCAAGTCATTAATGTAACATTGCAATGCACAGAACGGTAACGAAGAATTGGGAAAGGACGACAAAATCTGGGGTTGAGACTCCTTGCTGGACCGACCGTGGAGCAAAGAGTATGGCATGAGATAGTGCCAGGAAATAAATGTATATGAGAAAGTTGCAGACGCTTTCAGGAAACTTCCATGGCAGCATTCCAAAAAGCAGGCCCGCCACCCATGGCCCTTGACCATCCAGCAATTCTTCTTTCCAAGGCGCCTATTTGTTTCGAGTTTTCAAGTCCATCGATTCCATAATGCAGGTCACCGTTCACGTTCCCGAGTCCCTGGCCTGGGTTGGAAGAAGCAAACACTTGCACTTGCACTTGCCCCACCGTTGGCGGGGTTCTTTACCGGTCGAAATTGCATAACCGTTTCGACATTTTTTATAATATTACATTCAACCACTTCACTTCCACGAATTCGAATTGAATCCAAAGCATTCACTCCCCCGGCCTGAATACAAATACTAGTCCTCCCCGTCCTCCAGCCCCACCCCAGAACATCAACCATTTACCAAGACAAATCCTTCTACAATGGCAGAAACAGTCCTGACCTCGACCTCCCTCTCGTCCCTCCCCAAGATCGCAGAGGGCAAAGTCCGCGACCTCTACGAAGTCGACTCCAAGACCCTCCTTTTCGTTGCTACAGACCGCATCTCAGCCTACGATGTCATCATGGAAAATGTAAGACTCCCTAGCTTTACTCTCCCGGCATTCTCAGATTCCAGATCGGTCTTGAATATTACCCAGATTTAATTGCTAGCTTCTTGAGCATCCAAGTCAACTCGAGTTTTCAAGTCGATTAGATGATCAAGATAGATTTAGAATTAAAACCAGGTGGGTATTCTGGATGTCGTTGAATCTCAGTGCCGCAGAGCAAAGGCACAAGCTCTACTAACACTCCCCACCCCAGGGCATCCCCTCTAAAGGCCCCCTCCTTAACCTCCTCTCCGCGCACTGGTTCACTATCCTCCCCACCCTCGTCCCCGGCCTCAAAACTCATTTCATCACCCTCGACCTCCCCCCCTCTATCCCGACCACACAAGCCCCCCTCCTCAAAAACCGCTCTATGCTCGTCCGCCGCCTCAAGATCTTTCCCCTCGAAGCCATCGTCCGCGGCTACATAACTGGCTCGGCATGGAAGGAGTACAAGAAAACCGGCACTGTGCATACGATTCCTATTGCTGCTGGCTTGAAGGAGGGTGAATCTTTCCCACAGGGAGCGATCTATACACCGAGCACGAAGGCGGAGGCTGGCGCCAATGATGAGAACGTTAGTCCAGCGCAGGCAGCTGAGATTGTAGGAGAGCAGTATGCGAAGCGTATTGAGGAACTAGCTCTTAAGTTATACACAGCAGCTAGAGATTACGCCTACTCGCGCGGCATCATAATCGCAGACACGAAATTCGAGTTTGGCCTCGACGAAGCCACCGATGAGATCATCCTCGTTGACGAAGTCCTGACCCCGGATTCGAGTCGCTTCTGGCCAGTTGAGGGATATCAGGTTGGCAAGGAGCAAAGCAGTTATGATAAGCAGTTCTTGCGGGATTGGTTGACAAAGAGTGGGTTGAAGGGGAAGAAGGGGGTAGCAATGCCGGAGGAGGTGGTGAAGGGGACGACAGAGAAGTATAGGGAGGCGTTTGGAAAGTTGACAGGGGAAAGGTGGGAGGACGCTGTTGCTAGGTAATTAATCAGGGAACTTATGTGCTTGTCGTGGGAAGGTTGAGAGGTGTAAATATTTGGGGGATGACTTTTGATTGATACCCGCTTTTAGAGAAAGATATGGATGGCTTTGGATATTGAGGCCTGTATTGTTTGTTGACCTCGAGATCCATCGAGATTCATTTATGTCTCATTGTGATCCATCCAGCCCGATGCAGAAGAAGGAGAGCCCATGCGAATGCTTGCGTACAAACACAAAGCCCAAGCCCGTAACACCATTTGCCATCCCGCACACACACCCGGCAAAAAGCGCATCTATTTGTCCTTCCTCTTGGTAGCACCCTTGACCTTCGCCGTACCTCTGAGAGTCTTTTGCTTGTTCTTGCGTTGCTTGCCTGTTCCGAATATTAGCATCCCCCATATATCCGAAGAATTCGATCGTGAACGTACGCTGCTGTCTGGAGGGCTTCTCAATCTTCTTTGCAAATCCAACACGAACCAATCTGTAGTGGGGCTCGAATTTCTTCAAGGCCTCGGGCGAATCGTACACCAGCGCGAAACCGGTCGTCTTTCCACCACCGTATTGCGTTTGAAGACCGAAAACGTTGACTTGGTCCTTGTTGGCCTTGTACATTTCGGCGAGCTTGGCTCGGAGCTCATCTTTGGAGATGTTGGCACGGTTTGGGTGGAGGATATCACTATCAAGCAACTGTTAGAATTCATATTCCAATTATATGATTTCGATTCCAATCCAATTGCAATCCCAGTTCTAAGGCTGATGCTATGCTTGATTCTGAAGTTTTGCGTGCGGGATTGAGGTCGCGAGGCAAAACTTACATGACCATTTGCTTGCGGCCGAGGAGAGGGTTTCTGATGAACTTGCGTGTGCGCAAGGTCACTGCTTGCTCGCGGTCCGCCATGTTTGCGGTTTGGAGTTGATCACAGAGTGTCGGTGGAATGAGTTGTCGTGATGATAGTCACTGGCGGTAGAAGTTAGGGAACGTGGATTTCGATGTTCACATAAAATGCGCTAAGCTACGTCGGGGAAGCGAGCACACCAAAGTTTTTTCCACCGAGGGTACGAAGCCCTAAAACAAGTGGAGCATATTGCGGCCTTGCGTTCCCATGTGTAGCCTGAGGCAACAACTCCTCCTCCTCTCTTCAGGGCTCCTTCACGTGGCACGGAACAATCGTTCCTCCGACCCGAACGGCACTTCCCTTCGTCATGTGATCTTCTAATCACCTTCTAGAAGTTCTCTGCCTAACCGCTAGTTAATGAGCCCCAGGCTCCTAGTTCATATATATGTTGCTATACTTTACCTCAAATCTACCGCGAAGCTCCCACTTCCTACCCTGACTCCCAAGACAACTGTTAGAGTAATCTTAATCTCAGTGCCACCTTGAGTAAAGCACCTGGAGAGGACTGGTTCTCGAAAACGAGAAAATATCGTGGTCAGTGGTCACCAAGTAGATGCCCTGCAGACTTTACATCGGGGCAATTTCATGACCCCTCTACCAGTAGATCTTCCCGAACCTTACCTCTTCTCCCAATCGTGTTGTGAAACCCAAACGTCTGATCTCCGGCCTGTGGTACAATGATACTTGTACCGCGACCGCCGCCCCTGTTTCCCCCTCGCTTAGGCTACTAAATGAAATTGAGAGATGTCTTCAGGTACGGAAGGTACACAAGCATCGAGAATGACAGAACACAAGCAAGCCAATATGGCAATTCTTACTCCTTTGTGATGCGAAACACTGCATGGAACTGAAAATCATGACCTCATAATCGTGCTATTCAAGTGTATTGTTGGTTGGTGTCACGTGTCGCCGGAACGTAGCATAGGATTGTTGTTCTTGATGTGGGATCAAGGCAGTAGATAAGTGGTATCTGGTGGAAGGTTGAGAGAATCGAAAAGTTTTGCGTGCTGGCGATGTTGTTGTGTTCTTGTGTCAGCAGACGAGCAAATGAGCGTGTCTGACTTATCGCTGTTACGGGGCCATTGAACATCCCTCTTACAGGGTCAATGATTGTCCTTGCTGCAGGATCAATGAGTGTTCGTCATATTGGGTCAATTACTAAGACTACTAAGCCGGACATGCTGAAGACACATTGAAGGGGGTTTTCTCACAAGCAAGGAGGCAGGTATGTAGCAGCGGACATTGATCAATTTGACAATAACCCGCCCAGTCAAATACATCAACACGCAAGGCAGTAAGTAGCCTGCACTACAACCGTAACCCTCTCATCTCGAACCCCCACCATAACTCTTGAAGCAGCCTCCACCTATTAGACTTCTTTCTGTCCCAATATCCCTCCATACTGATACAATAGATCTCAAAACACTACAGCCAATCTTCTTTTCTGTCACTCTTTCTTTCGATTTTATGGTTCCTCTAGCCCGAAACTTCCTGGTATTCCTGTAGACCTTTCGCCGTGAAACCAAACTAAAAATGCAACAAATAAAACTCAGAGAAGACCGCCTGCGGACTAGCACACTGTAACACCTGAACCAGAATGGAGGGCGCAATGGAAATGACTGTGATATGTCGGACGAGAAAATAGAAGCAAACAAGAGATGTTGTTATCTATCTGAATCGTGTTGTGTGTGTGTAATTTATGCTGCAATGCTGGGGATGGAGGGTCTGGATGTCAGCTGTGGTTGCTGCTCGCTACTTGGAGAGTACGGCTCGCTCGAGAATGTTGAGGATTGAGAGTTGTAGGCCATTTGCGAGGAAGCGATGGATTCCGCGCTGCTTGACAGAGGCATGTATGAAGAGGAGGTCATGGAGGAACTCTCGAGGGTGTTCTTCATCCCTCCGTTATTGATCATGCTGGGACTCATCAAACCATTGTACGAAGAAAAAGGCTCCAAATGATGCGGGATGGGGTAGCTCTCACTGCGGCTGGGGATGTAAGCATGGCCGTTGACAAGGTAGTTGTTGCTTTGGAGAGAAGGCAACGATTCTTGACCACCTTGGCTGCTTTGCGACCCCCTCTTAAGAACGGGACTGTGACTGTAGCTGGGCTCCGAATCCTGGTAGGTATTACGGCCCGGATTTCCCTCGTTGACTCGGAGAAAAGGGTTTACCTGATTTGGGCGGTTCGCCGTCGGGAACGGGAGAACTCGGTCGGTTCCCGTAAGAGGTGCCGGGAGCGGCGTACGGAGACCATTAATTGAGAGACTCCTGCCTTCAGAACTGATCGCAGTGGGTAGGGAAAATCCGTTCCCTTGAACTGGCAATCCTGGAAGAGGAGCATGCGGGTATCCTGACTCTTGCGCAAGTTGTTGTTGAAGACCCGGAGTCCATCCACGTCCTGTAGATGGAGGGAAGCCAGATGGGACTACGATGTGCTCCTGCTGCAGTAGAGGATACGCCGCGTTTTGAAGTCCATAATCGGTATTGTCATCAGCAAACTCGTTGTACTGTGAGACACTGTAGTATGGCCTCATCGAAGGTGGGTATTGATAGATAGGTGCCCTGTACTGGTAGCCATCTGCTGCCATTGCCGTCGGCGGAAGACCATAAGCAGCAGCTTGCTGTCCATATGGCAACATCCGAACGCGGGAGGCTGCACCTGGATCGTATTCGAAACTGATCTCGTTTTTCAAGGGAGTTTCTTGTGAAGATACCTTACCGGTGTTAGCATGGAGCCTAATAGAAGTGGCGAATATATTCACCCTCAGAAATTGGCATGATTCGTTGCCAGCATTTTTACAATTAGTACATGGCCCGGGGCCATTTTCCGGAGTCGGAGGGCCACTGCATCGAATCTTGCGCTTTCTACAACGTCCACACTTCAGTCATCAGTATCAAAGAGGTCTCTCGCAAAAAAGATAGACGTACAGCAACAGCGATCCGGCTTCGAGTCTTGGAGTCCGCTCCACTCTCTGGAGAGAGCCCGCCATTTCGACCATCAGTTGGCGAATGAGCCTGGGGTTGAGACCGATATAAACCATTATTCGACTCATGAGGTGGAAAGCTTTGGTTGCGCCCGTCATAACGTCGGAAAGCGGGTTCCTCTTCGTAGTATCCTCGAGAAACCATCTGGAGTGTGTTAGAAAGGCAAAGTAAATTCGAGGGCTTTCAAACATACTTTTCAAAGAAACTATCTATTGTCAGAGATAGATTAAGGAGAATAGAAGGGGTATGTTGATGATGGTGTGTATGGTAAACGAATGTAGCCGACCTGAGAGATCTGGGCACGACTGTTTAGGGTGGGAGTGATGGGCAAATTTTTGGGGCTGTCTGGTGAGCAAGCTACATTGTTATAGTGTGACCTTCAGAATGTTTGCCTCGCTCATCTTAGACTAAGCAAGAAAACTGGGCATGCAAGATTGTAGAACACTTGTGATCTATCATAAAAGCTGGGAAAGCTTTTACTTCCTCAGTCTGAGCGTCTCTTTAATCTTCACCACACAGCATATTGATGTGCATCCAGAAGGCCAAAAAGCATTTAGGACTCCTACGGGTGGCTGCAGCTCAACAGTGTACAGAGTAACTACTACAGGTCAGGCCATCCTGTTGTTGTGCATCGGTATATGCAACAAACAGAGCCGGCACTTTCAAGGTAGGAGGTCTCGAAGAGTCCATCAGCTATTCGTGTTTTTTTTTTTGGATAAGCTGAGACTGACTGAGAATTAACCCTTTGAGTGGAACCCCGAGGGCTGTTGAGGATGAAACTGTCTTGGTTGATGAAACTGCTGCACAGCAGACAAAGACTATGGAGCTGGCTAGCTAAATAAGCCCCCCTAACGAGAGTCGAATCTGGCAAACTAGGAGGGAAATGGATAGAGAGAGAATCCAGCCACCATGCCTCAATCCGCAGTTGAAAGCCTTCTCTGTGAAGTTGACAGGAGACACTCAACGACATTGCCATCTACCGGAGAATGCTCCGAGAGCTTTGCTTCTTTCAGCAGAGAGCACGGGAATGACAGAAAACGAGAGGGGTGTAATGTGGCAGAGCAAACAGCTCAGATGGCTGCTCCACTGATTTAAACGGTAATCGTGCTACGGAAGCAAACGTTTGAGTTCTGACTGTACCACTCTGGTTGAAATTCAGGTTCAGCCCTCAGTTTCCATGAGCCTAGCCCATGGGAATCTATCCTCTGCGGTTGTGCGTTGACAATGATGCAAAAGATATTTCAGCATATGTGGGCCAGCACGCCTGATGCAGAGACAGTAAGTCCTATAAGCAGACCCTGGCCTGTAAACCAACGACTACTAAAATTTAGGATGCAAGTTACTGGGTCTTAACATTTGTAATCCTTGGTAAAGCCCATCACAAGACTGGATATCTCAGCCTGCACACTTGCTCGCGAAAATATGTAAGTGTGGCAATCAGTCTGGAGCAAACCGCTCTAGCCAGTAACTTTCCTCCTTTGCCAAATGTTTTCTGTGTTTGCTAAACAGCTGCAAGGTTGCCCAGCCACTTGGGTGGGCTGGAACTTTACACCATGCAGCATTCTGTAGCACAGTGGAAGATTGTGCAGGTAATTGTATCATCTGAGCCAAAACCCCAAAAAGCCGGTTGAAGTATTGATACTGCCTATAATTAAATGTAATCAAACTCAGGTGGGCTCCAGGCAGTTGGCGAGTCAAGTTGCTACTGTACTAGATAATTTGATAAGATTAAAAGCAATGTTGGAGGATGTCCCCAGGTTGAGTTGTGCCGGCAGCAGCGATTGCGGGGCGAAGATAGAAATCAATCAGGATTCTGAAGTGCTCCACTTCAGTTCGTTAATTGCAGTGATAACATTGACAAGACGATTCCCGGCCACCAGGTGACAGTATCTATGACCATTTGCCCAAACCAATTTTCCGTTACCACCTAGTCGTTTCAGGAAGCTCGTCTTAAGGGCCCGGCAGCAAGAACCTGAAATTCATTAAAATCTATGCCGGTCATATAGACCCCCGGTTTTGATCCAAGCTCTGCCCCGGGGATGTTGCGGATCGGTCGTTGAGCGTAGTCATACAACGCATGTTGTGTAATCAGTACATTCCGAAGGATACGATGCTTGCGAGATGATAGATCGGGATACCGGGTTGCCAACAAGGGATCCGACTCCGGCCCTCTACCAAATACTTTCGGAGTAGTGGGTGGCCAAGTTGGGGATGAATTCTGCTGGGGAAAATGCACGAATGAGCCGCAGAGCGTTTCAATGTTGAATGGCTCATGAGAAGCCCAAGGATGAATTTCAAGAGGAACTTGACAGGTAGAATTGCTGCTCTAATATGAGGCTTGAAGTCGAGATGCCGAGATAGGTACTCGGTGGAAGGGGAATAGGGGCAAGAAGTCCACGGTCACTTCTCGGTCAGTTGTGGATGATCCAATCTCTTGCGTGATATTGTATTGCAAGTGTGATGCAGGCCGCATTGAAGTAGAGCACAACCAGGGGAAGCACATAGGATAACGGGAACCTTCTTCCCGTTTCCTTCATAACTGTTTCGATCCTGAAATGCAACTTTGATTGTGTGGCATATGGTGGCGTGCACATGGAGGGCCTCCTCCCGTGCAGGCTGCGGGCATTTCATGATCTGCTTCGTGGTCGCCAGCGTCCAACAGAGGGAAGTAGCTATCAGGTGAGCTCTGCAGCTTCCCGAGACGAATGGAGGACTGTAATCCAATCAATTTTCCTTCCTGAACACCCAAAGACCCGGTATTCGTTAGATCGCAGCTTGGACTATTGCGAGGAGAGGCATGCAAGAACTTCGATTTCCCCGGATGCAGCATGCAAAGAGGGTCATCGTTGAAGGTTGAATCGCTAGACCGGAGCAGTCTAGGTCTTGGTCTAGAAGAACACAGGATTTCGAGTTGCCACAGCTCGCCGATGCAGAACCGGCAAGCAAAGACCTAGGGGGGAGGAGAAACGAGGTCTGAAGGAAGTCTCATATAATCGCGAACCCCTGAGTAGGTCCCAGACAACCTGCTCCCCACAGTAGCACAGATTCGCATCCGAATAGCACACACCAGTCGGATTATATTCAACAGGCCAAGGGGCTGAAGCTGGCCGAAAGATCTTCTCAAGGGTTGCGATCCAGCGATCCAGCGATCCGGCGATCCCCCACAGTCAGGGTAGTCAGTAGGTTCCCTATACCCTTGATATGTGCCTCATCCTCGTGAGGAGATCTTAGAAAACTTGGATCTTGGAGAGCTGAAGAGTATGGTATGTACGAGGTACGGAGGTACGGAAATATGGAGCGAGATACAAGCGACCTCTTGACGCGAAGAAGGATTTTAAGAGCAAGACCATGAAATTACAGAAATAATAGAGTTAGAGTAGAGTGTATCACTGGATACGAGGATAGAACAATCATATTCTCAATTTGCATAATGTTTGCTCAGGAGGGAACTGAAGCCAAAGTAAATGGCAGTTTTAAGCGAGATATTGATTACTAATCTAGAAGTGACATGATTGGCCGCCTCTCAATTTCAAGCCTCGAGACTTTGTAGCCTTGTCGAACAACAACCCCCGAATCGTTTCTTGACATTTGCATTTAATTGCCGCAAACAACAACATCAATATTCGGATGTAACCCTCGACCCTGAAACCCACAAACAGCCATGAGTGTCCTCCTTGAAACGTCCGCCGGCGACATCGTCATCGACCTCCTAGTCGACTATTCCCCCAAGCTCTGCGAAAAGTGAGTTCTACCCCGCACCCCTCTACCTATTAAATAACTGAAGAAATAGATACTAAGACTTGTCCCCTTCTTCCTAGCTTCCTGAAGCTGTGCAAAATTAAATACTACAACTTCTCTCCCGTCTACGGCGTACAGAAGAACTTCTCGTTCCAAACTGGCGATCCCCTTGGACCTGATTCAAAGGACAGTGATGGCGGAATATCGATATGGGGTGTACTGGGTGAACCTGCGAAGAAGAATTTCACGACAGACTTTCATCCTAAGCTGAAGCATGCTGAGAGGGGAACCGTGAGCATGGCTACGGCGGTGTCACCGAAGGATCCAGATGAGCGGATTGCAGGCAGTCAGTTCATCATTACATTGGGCGACAACCTCGATTACTTGGACGGCAAAGCAGCGATCTTTGGCAAAGTGGTTGAGGGCTTTGATGCTCTGGAGAAGATCAACGATGCGTTCTGTGATGAGAAGGGAAGACCAATGGTCGATATCCGAATCAAACACACTGTCATCCTAGACGATCCTTACAACGACCCCGCAGGTCTCGTAGAGCCCCCAGAGAGCCCAGTTCCGTCCAAGGCGCAATTAGCCACTATCAGAATCAGCGAAGACGACAAGCTAGGTGATGAGAACGATCCCGAAGCGGTGGAGAAGCAGCGCCGAGAAAGAGAAGCAAGAGCCCAAGCCCTGACGCTAGAAATGGTCGGTGATCTGCCTTTCGCAGAAGTTAAACCCCCAGAGAATGTACTATTCGTTTGCAAACTCAATCCAGTGACTGCAGGTACATTTAATTCCGCTCCAGAAGTTTAACTTCACTAACACAATTTCAGATGAGGACCTTGAATTAATCTTCTCCCGCTTTGGTAAAATCCTCTCCTGCGAAGTAATCCGCGATAAACGTACCAACGACTCCCTCCAATATTCTTTCATCGAATACGAGGACCAAACTTCCTGCGAACAAGCCTACTTCAAAATGCAAGGCGTCCTCATCGATGATCATCGCATACATGTCGATTTCTCGCAGTCAGTGAGCAAGTTGTCGGATTCCTGGCGCACGGCGACGAATAGTAAGAGGAGGGGAGGTGGCGGGTTTGGCGGGGTGAGTGGACTGGAGAAGAAGAGGCAGTATAGGGCGGAAGGAGAGATGAGGGGCAGGGAGCGGAGGGATGGGTATGGGATGGTGTACGATGAAGAGGAATTGAGGAGGAGGGGGGAAAGGGAGAAAAGGGAGGGGATGGGGATGGAGGAGAGGGAGAGGAGCAGGAGTCCGAAGAGTCCTCCTAGACGAGATGATAGGGATATGAGACATTATTATGGGAGAGATGATAAGAGGGGTAGAGGTGGAGGCGGTGATACATATAGGAGGGGCAGGGATGGTGATAGAAATGGTGATAGGGAGCGAGAAAGAGATCACTACGATGGTCGGGACAGACGAGGAGACGACAGGGGAGGAGGAGGCGAAAACTATAGACGGCGATGAGCCCGACCCTCTAAAGCTCATCTGATCCAATACCGAATTTGTAACAACAGCAGTTACCGAAACCGCGACACGAAAACCGCAGTTCTTTATCATTTCCCATTTCAAGTTTTCTCTCTCAGTATTTTGAATGCTCTAAGTGGACCCAACATTTCTCGTACGTTTTTCCAACTCTTCTGACCTGCTATTCTCTCAAGTACTTGGTTCTAAGCCTAGCGGCATTCAAATTCTATCTCGTTCTAGCTCTCTTCTCGGCTCGGATCATTTGATTCGATATCTGGAGCTGTCTTCCTTCACGCAATTAACTTGCTAGGTTTCTTAGATTTGCCACTGCGCTTCTCAAATTTAAAGAATCGGGTTGTGCCGAAGCCCCAGGATATTCACTGAGAAAGGGTATATTGTGTTGATTCAATTACTGAGATTCTTGTGTTGAGGACGGAGATGAGATGTTCAATTATTTTCGGTTCTGTTAAGTGTTGAACATAGCTATGTATTATTTTCAGGATCCGAAGTGGTGCTCTATGCTAAACCGAAATTTCCAAAATCCCTCCAACTCCAAAGGCGCTATCTTTCATCTAATATGTACTATGAAGCACTGTAAAATGTTCAAATATATCCTCATCGCGACGTTTACGCCTCCTCAACAGCAGCTCCATTCGGCGGATTACCACTCGGTGCAGCCTTACCAGCGGCTCTCTCTTCTCCACTCTTCGCATTCATATCACCGATCCAACCTCCGATCCACAGAAAACAAGGCAGAGCACCAGCCAGGCCAAAGAGACCCAAACTCAAGGACATAGTTCCCCAGCCAGCAGCCTCTTCAACATAGCCTGCCCAGAGAGGACCGATCAGAGTCCCCGCAGCGAAGGCCATAATAAACAGTCCGTAAGCTTGGGCATAGGCTCCGTTGCGTCCGTAACGGCCTGGATGTTGTTTCTCTTTGGCTTCGACGGTATAGGTGATCTCTGCCATGAGCGGTGGCATAATCAGACAAAGAGCCACACCTATCAAAGTCAACAGTGCGCAGAGCAATACTTTCTGGTGAGTGCTGTTATGCTTAACCAAACGAAGCATTACCCAAAACGGGATCTCAATAATGAAGCCAGAGAAGGCTAGCCACCGAGGGCCATATTTGTCAGAGGCCCATCCGACGAGAGGGGCTAGGAAACCGGGGACCATAAGGGTAAGGAAGCTAAGGCCAGCGTTGGTTGAGTTCCAGTTGAAGGTGTGTTCGACGAAGAGGGGGATAACAGCGTCGAAGGCGGTCATTTGAGAGCCTTGGATGATGCATGCCCAGAGGGCGGCGAGGACTCGGCGCGATTTGAGGAGGGTGAAGACAGGTGGGAAGCGGGAGGTTGGTGGAGGTGAGGATATTCGGGTTGAGGGTAAGCTGTTACCGAGCATCCTATCTGGTGCATCTCCCATGTAGGTGTAGGATGCACCCCTCATATCAGCCTCACCACCGCCTTGCTTTTCTGGATTTCTCTCCAGCTGCCCACCCAGTGTTCTCTCGGTTCCGTCCGATACTTCGACCGAACTAGTCTCCCTGGCTTCTTTATCAGTCTGACCCGAGTCCGAGATGTCTGCCGTCTCGTCTGACAGCCACGTCCTTGCAATCTTCTTCTCGATCAAAACCAGCCTCAAGAATATGTCCAATACAATCAGAGCAAAGCACATATAGAAAACACTATAGTAGCCAGCTCGGGCGTAGACCACACCACCAAGCATCGGCGCTATCAGAACTGATACACTCATGCTCAAGCTGACCCAGCCCAAAGTTTGGCCGATTTCTTTCTGCCCAACTGTGTCGACCAAAAGAGCCAGCCCCACGGTCCATACGATAGCTGCTGACACGCCCTGGAGAATCCTGCCCAGTATCAGTAGTGCTACTGTCCTCGCAAGACACAGCATAACCGTTGCCCCACCCAGGGCGAATAGCCCAATTAACAGTGGTAAGCGGCGACTGGATGAACGGTCAGCATACCAGCCTGCAATGGGGCTGCAGACTAGAAGAGCCGCTCCGTAGACGGCAAGCAGGACTGAGATCCAGGACTGAACTGAGCCAGCATCGACGCCAGCTCGTCCAGAGAGCGCGAATGGGATGACGGGGACGATGCTAGAGTATAGGAAGATGTCGGTGAAGACTGCGACGCATATTGTAGAAAGGATGAGGACTTTGGAAGAGCGTATTTTCAGCAAGTATGGAGGAGACCCTCTAGCTTGGCCTCCAGTGAGGAAGTTCCTGACTTGGTTTGCCATTTCGGTGAACTTTTGGCCTCTCACGGTTCCCTAAAGTGCTTTAAAAGGTATTTCGGGATTTGTGACTCATGTGGGAGGGGGGAGGGAAGGAGCAAGAAGAGGAGAATAAATGCAATTGTCCATCGCAATGCTTACACTTTGTGTCTGGGAGGTCTTGAGCAGAGAGTTGCCCCTTCGCAAGCTTGCGGGCCATGGATAACTGCGAAATGGCGCAGATCTGGAGTTTCGACGCGGGTCATGGAGTCCGCGGGGCCCGAATTGCAAGGGAGCTTTTATTGGCCGACCAGAAGGGAATAGCTTCAGGCGGATACTGTACTACGTAACAAGTGGTGAAGTAGAGTTCTTTGATGAGTAAGCAGGATGTTTTAGCCATCACGAATTCCATCCTGAATGCTGGACAGGGGAACATCGATGCGTAAAGATTTATGAAGATATATTATGAGGTTGTTGCTACGTCTCACATAGCAGCAAAAAGCACACTGTAGGTATGAATATGAGGTAAGCATATTTACCACTTTCTATTAGTCACTTCCTCGGGACGACAGAGAGAGAGAGAGAGAGAGAGCTGGGCCAAGCGTGCCCAATGATGGGGGCCAGGAAGTTCCTTCCCATATTGTGGTTGACCACCTCCTTCCGCGGGTGTACCCTTCCCTTCGTATTATATCTCTCATACTTTCATTCATTCATTCATTCATTCATTCATCACGCTCTCCATCTTCTCATCTTCTCAAGCAGTTCACTCACAGCACTATCAACAGCTACTCTGCTGTACACTACTGTAAGATTCTGCTAATCTTTCAATCGCATTTGAGTTTCCCAAACGGCCCCCAATATCGATGAGGCTCAAGGCTCCTTTCCCCTCACCAAGTCGTACCGAGTACAGTACTATACCATAACGCGACTGTCGGTTTCTACCCCGCTTTCTCGTGTAGCCGGTTTTCCAGCTGACGATGGAGGCTTCCCTGGTGTTCAAGAATGGGTAGTTCTGCGCTGCCAACATGACCTGTTCATCTGCTGACTTCCCAGGATTTGAATGGTCTGTCGCCCTCAGCTACCCCTCGAAGGCTGTTGTGGCTTCAATAGCTCCGCATGAAATTTCAGTCACATGCTCAGATTGATCAATCCAAGTGCAGATACGTACAGTGCAAACTCTGGACCGTTGGGAGATCCTGATCGAGAGCGCTGCAGCCAGTGTCTTTGCATCGGCCAGAGCCGTCGGTTCAGAATTGATGGATTTATCACCAGTTGTGAGTTGGCTCTTGACTCTTGAGCCTCAAACGCTTGCCGGCACACACACCATGCACGAGTCAACAAATCCAATCCAATTGGCTTGGCCAGAAGCTCTTCCTTTGCACACACAATGAAGAAGTCTACCACCTTCGTATCGACTTGATCATATTTGGTGAAAACCGGATCAGCACACCGGATCAGCACACCGGATCA
>JAPZPB010000463.1:0-29991 GCA_037952635.1 Bryoglossum gracile | reverse complement strand
CTTAAGCTAGTCTCTCGCAGACTTGCGGATTTGTAAATATAATACTATTCTAGCTGCATTTTACCAACTAAAAATTGGGCACGGCTATATAAAGTCCTATTTATATAGACTAAAACATAGCCTAAACGACAAGTGCAAATGCGGGGCACGGGAGACGCCAGAGCACCTTCTTTTAAGTTGCAATTTATTATAACTTGAAAGAATACAGCTTAAAGAAGAACTAGGAGGGCTACCAATGATCTTGCCAATTTTAATGCATACTAAAATTGGTATAGAGAAATTAGTTACCTTCCTTAAAAATACAGGAATCGCTACTAGGAAGTGGCACTTGAGTCGGCTAGAACACCTAGAAATAGGCTAAGGCTCTAGCTAAGAGAGGGGTAAAGGAGAGGGGTAGCAGGGCCAGGGGGGCTATTTATGACTTTATGACACTCACTTGCGATTTCCTATGTTTTGCGTTGCTTTATTAGGGCTTGACCCTCAATGTCCACTGGAAAATATAGCAGTATATAATTTAAGCACTAGTATTAGCACTAGATAGACCCGCTAGAGCAGCAATGCTCTAGCCGTCCTACTATAGTCTTTGACTTATACAGGACGTTAAAAGGATAAATCAATCAATCAATCAATTAATACCCCTTAAAAGACACTCTTGAATTAGTAATGCAGTCGCCTCAAAAACGCCCCTGGCTATAATCTCGAGTAATCTCGGCACGTCGTCCTCCATCACTTGTTCGTCTTGGACGGCATATCGACAGTTACGCTCAACGCCAGCACGAACCACTCCTGTGCCGCCGAAACAGTACTTATTATCCAGCGTGGCCTTGGCCTCGCCCGCTTTTCTGAATTTCATGGATTTTGATGCTTTGAATGGTTCTCTTCGGGAGAATAAAAGGAATTCATTTTTTTGGTGTGAGTATATATATATTGGCCTTTAACGCCGTGTTGATATTGTCAGTCGTGTGCCTCAAACACCTGGTCTTGGGAGGGACTAAGTTTATTCACAAGGGCTTGAATGCTGAGTCGGAATGATTGGTTGACTTTAAGTCTCAATTACTGGAAATGTTTTGATATTCGAAGCCATCCGAACTTTTGAAGTCATATTAATATTTAACTATAAGAAGCGGGGTTGGGAAGAATACAGAGTGTGATGTATGACGACGAGGAGCAGCGCACTGAAGTCTTGGTAAACAGTTTGATCATTGAGTTGCTGAGTTGGGATTTTCTGAATTGCGTATACATCAACATAATTCTGTACATACATGGTTTGTTTCCACCACTTAGCTCTCTCACTAATCCCCTATCTATCATCTTCTGTACCCATATGCGGAGCGCCGTCCTCCTTCCAATTCATCTTCGTCTTGCTCCTCTCTGTAGCCAGGCACCTTGGCCTCAATCAACGAATGCTGTCCATCTAGCGCTTTTTTATCATCACTCCCTTTGAGATTGCGTGTTTGAATCGAGTGCGCCTGGTTCAAGTCGTGATCATCCAAGTCGGAATCTACATATGCCGCGCCAACCTCCTCGAGCTCCATGAACTTGATCGTTGGCCAGTTGATAGTCGGCATAATCTCGTCCCATGTCCGATGATTCAATTCAGGATTCCGGTCTTCTTCCTCCTTCTTCTTCTTCTCTCGTCGGTTCATCCCTGCGATCATGCTTGGCCAGTGAACCTGTCTCCCCCATAACTTCGCCTTCGCCAATAAAGCCTTTGCCGCCCAAGAAGCCTGCATCTTCCTTTGCTGCGATTTTTCAGCCCAATCGATATCAACCAATCTCACTTGCCCATGAGCAATTTTAGGAACATCTCTTCCCCAGCTGATCCGAGCCGAGACGATAGTTTTAGCGCCTGGTTCAATACCAGTATCTTCGTTGAGGGGCTTCTTAATGCACCGGCCCAGCAAATCTGCGATAGAAATTTCCGAATGCTCTACATAGTCCTCCAGATCGAATGCGACAGATGTATGACCACGAAGTAAATCCATTGCTGGGCTATCCCGCTCGTTAAAACGAAGGAACGTTTGAAAATAGCCTGGCTCTTGGGACCGTCTGCAACGCTGCTGTTTACCACAGATGCGGCTAGAGAAGTAGATAGTATCCCATGGAAAATACAGGTAGCTCATAACATCGTGCTTCTTGAACTTGAACTGCTTGGTGTACGGATCGAATTCGGCATATCCCTGGTATTCAAGGAATGGCCTGAAAAGCTTAAGACACTCGGTGCGGCTTTCGTGACACGCTTGGACGATCGGAGTAGGAGGTGCCACGAGTGACTCGTTCCGAACTAGGGCTATATTCTCGTTGATACGGTCTTCCTCAGTTTGCGGTGGTGCTCTATAAGTGCTATACAGGCGAACTTCTTCTGGCGACTCTTCTTTGGGGCGTGTCCTTGAATAAAGACGATTTAGACCCAGCTCTGGTGGCACGATGAACAATTGGGGAAGACATGCCGCAGCTCTCCAGATATTGAGCCTTATCTCGATCGGAAGGTTGGAAAAGCAGGTGAATTTTCTCGCCGTGTTTAGCCTAGAAGTTGAGAGAAATTCGATCTGCCGGTCTGGGGTACCAGGCGGTAGAGTTGATTGCATATCCATATTGGGAAGTACGCGTGCTTCTGGTTCTGTAATCGAAATAGGGTCAGATACTTGTTCATGACACCCTGATACACGTGTGTTTGCGAGGTTGGCTTGCTTTGTGCTGTTGAAATTTTGTTGGTGGTTGGTGAATGTGGTCGCGGAGCGAAATGGTTGCGCTATTCACTTTCGAGAGAAAAAAGCCCACTTCATCAGAAAATCAGACAAATGCCTGTCCTTGGAAATTTCTTGCTTGGATTACTATTCAAGCAGGGAACACGGTCATCACCAACCTCGAGGTTAATAACAACAGGCAAGTAGGTGCTGTAGAGTGTTCTTGATTACCTACTGCAACCTGCTCTTGTGAAATGTCACCTAAGCTTTCCGATCACCTGTACCAGCAACACATATCCCATAGAGTAACAGGTCTATCAAGAAGCAAATCCTTGTCTTCTCTCGACCCCACATCACTCCCCTACATAGTAGCGCAGGAGCTCATGAGCAATGGAAAAAATGGCAGTCAGAGAACTAGAATTAAAGTCTCACTCCCCCTTTACTAAGCCCGACAAACTTGATCTTCGGTATGCGAGCAGGGTCAAGACATTCGCCAAATCCGGATGAGTACATCACATTATTCTCATCAATCAAATCAGAATCCCATCTGGCTGCGGCCGCCTTGAATGAGCGTCTCTGGATATCATCGGAAAGACCCTGGACCAAAGCCCCGGCGTCACGAGCCAGTGTTTGTACCTCTTCATCTTCTGAGTCGAGCCTGATTTCAACAAATCTCAAATCCTTGTTGAGTGGGTACCCTGCCATACAGTCCTTCATTGCAACTAGGTAGATTCGTTCGACCTGTGTCTCCTGGAGAACAAGGAAGCTCGGTATAGGGTTCAAAAACCGGAGGCGGTTACCAGAGAAGAATTCAGGAAAGTCTCTCAAGTCGAAGGCTACCGAAGAAAAGTTGGAAAATTTGTTCGAACTTGGGTCTGCTTGGTCCATGAGCACCCGGTTCATCCACGCGCCGCCACAAATACGACTGGAGAAATAAACGGTGTCGTCGAGAGAGTAGAAGACATTCGATAAATTGAAACCCGAGTTCAGATAAGTGGCGCCCTGGCGTTCGATACGATTATAGAACAATAAGCATTCTGTGCGACTTTCGTGACAAGTTCGCAGAAGAGCGGGAAGTGGGATACCGGTCGTCGAGAATTCGTGTTTTCGTGGGATCACGAATATGCTCGGAAGTCCAGCAGCATATCTCCATATCTGGCGGCGGAGCTCAAGCGGAAGGTTGGAGAAGCAAGTGAAGGATTCAAGTATCTTGGATTCGTGGGCAAAATCTAGCGTCCAGGACGTCGTCATTCTGCTCTCGAGGATACACTGGGGGAGTGTTGCCGGCTGTGGCACTCGTCTGAGCAAGGCTCCGTTTTTGGTTCCAGGCTTTTTGACCACATTGCCACCTATTTCAAGGGTTGTCAGAAGGTAATCATCTATGAGGTGTCTTTGGAAGATTGTGGATGCAATTACCCCTCGAGCGGGCTGTACTTCGTCTGTGTGATCCAGACGTGAGTCGAAAGCTGCTGGGTTCGAAATTGATCAGAGAAATCAAGGCAAGGTCCATCGAGATTTGGTCGATGTCCATGCTTTCGTTTTTTGCAGATAACTGCTGGTATTTGTTTTTGCTTCTAGATTTGAAGGTGGTGATGGAAAAAGTTGTTATTTAATGCAGTGCTAGCGGTGCACAACTGGTAGGTGGGCAAAGCAAGCGAGATGCTAGAAGGAAAGAGGACGAAGTTGGAAGCGATGCTGGCTTGCTAGGATATCCTGCCTGACTCCGCATACAAACTAGCATACGTGTTTGATTCTTAAATGAATCGCAACACTTGGATAAACCTATAGAACTTATGCGCTCGCAACATCCACCGAGATCTAATGATCACTCCAACCCTCGTAATCATGGCAAAATTCGAGAGAATATAGAATGTAGAGATACCTTGATTGAGCAATTTACTTCTCGCTATGCCCAACCACAAGCTCCCTAATCTTTACAACTGGTGGCTGCCAGACCTCGCCATCTGATAAATGCAGCTCAAACAACGCATGCAAATCATTCTTTGCTATTCTCAATTCCCTGAGACTAAGATCGACTTTCTTGCCCTTTATTCTCAATAGCGCCATGCCCACACTTTTACTATGCCGCTCAGGAATGTGCTGGAATAGAACGACCTCTTGTAGTTTGAGCAGAATGGTCACCTCCAGATAGGGCCAGTGCTTGTCTTCTGCGATGTTAAGTGCCAGGTGACGAAGATTGTTTCCTCTGCAAATTTTGAGAAATTCTCGGTAGCTTTCCCCAGTTCCATGTTCGAAACAGTCTGGTTCTGGTTCTAAAAGACACAAGATGTCACAAGCGAAGTTGATGTAAATGGTGGGTGGTGTGGAGATCGTGAAATTAGGAAACGTATAAGAAGTGCCAAACTCTAGTTGGTAGTGTCTCAAGGCTTCCTCTCTTGCTTCTCTAGAGACCTGAAGCACGGCCGGGTGTGGACAGAGGCTTGACGAAAACTTGAAGGGGCTGAAGTCGCTATGTATCCCAGTGGCGAGATTCCCCAGACTGTCGGCGTAAATATCGATATTACGCTGGGAGAAACAGACATATCGCCAAATCTTAAGTCTCAGCTCACTAGGAAGGCTATCGAAGCATGAGAACATTCGTGGTTCTTCGTAAGCGCTTGTATGCAGCTCAACTGCGTCTTGGCTCGATGGCTCGACATCAGGCTCAGCTTCCAACCAAGGATTTTGAAGGACCACATTCGTGGGGTCCTGACGAAATCCATGCAGGGGTTCCAAATTCATTAAGCGTCCTCTTGAGTTGATACGCTCCCTACGACAGGAGAGAGTCAGCGATTTTCTTCGTGTGATGTCTTGGGAACAGATCAGAGTACAAGCAAAACCGGCGACGGGGGACTCGGGGAGCAACATACATCAGTTCCACCGTTGGTATGCCAATATTGCGAAGTGACTGAAATGCCGAGAATTGGCCATCGGTATTGTCTGAGCTGGACATTGCAGATGAAATGCCAGCTTCCGGTGAACAGGGAATCGGCGTTCCAAAGATTCTCCTGACTAGAACATTCAAGACGACTTAGATGTTCTCATCAAGTTGGCAATTCATGTACTTCAGATAGCCAAGATAACTTTGGTAGCTAATCTCAATCCACCTGGGAAGCCCGCTCTAATGAAAGGTGAATAAAAAAACGCGCATTCATGTTTCAGGATGGAGATTCCTCAGGCCCTTAAAGTCTGCCACTTTCTGTCTGCATACACCGGACCACCAGTAATCAAAAGGCAGGCTATACTTCTGGTAAATAGCTGCAATGAGATGTGGTTCTGGTTCGAAGCCTTCGTCTCCGAGCGCGCTTTACCAGATAGGTTTCGTCGTGTTGTGAGGGAGGAGGGGGAGGCATGAAATCGAGGAAGGACGTTGTCGCAGATAATTACACGGCCTCGCTAATATATACACACTCCCCTCTCGCCACTTCTCTGTTCTTGTTGACGGATATCTCTGACCTCAACAACAGGCTCACAGCTCTTCATGAATAAGTAGTCTGTGACCCGAAAGATATTGAGGATTGAACAGGACGTAGGTATTCTCACGCGGTCTCCAATTCTAAAAACCTAGTAAAGTCCGATTCCGTAGGAGGAAAAAATGCCTCGACTTCCAGCCGGCTTTTCAGACCCGGTTTCCTTTACCTGCACATGTCGAGCAACATCTGGGGGAGGCAGCGTTCTTCTTTTCTATCGCTACTTTGCCGCTCCTCCTAGTCTCCCTTCAGAATACCAGAGCCTAGCCGACGATCCGGTCAACCTCCATTCTTTTCACTCAGATCTCACTCAACAACTTAACATTGGAGGAAAACTCCGATTCTCAAAAGAAGGTTTCAACATCACAGTTGGAGGGACCAGAGATGAAATCTCAGCTTATATCACGGCCTGCATTTCTCACTGGTCATTCTCCGGTCTAGTATTGGGGACCAAAGAGCAGCGAGATGCGTTCTTCAAGCCCAGTCCGGGAGGCTGCTGCTGCGCCTTTGGTGGAACTCCAGCCAACATCCGTATCTCATCTGAAATCACGCCTTTGGGCATCACAAACTACCTCCCGGTGAATTGGGATAAAATTGAAAACCTAAGTCCAGAAGAGTTTCACGGGCGATGCTACTCAGATCAGAGCATGTTAGTGGATGTTCGGAATCATTACGAATCGCGTATTGGGTACTTCATTGACCCGAAAACTGGAGAAGCTGCGTTGAGACCGCCGATTCGAAGATTTTCTCAGTGGCCCCAGTATGTTAAGAAACACATCACTGGCTCAGAGGGAGATAAGGAAGGGAACGGCAGGCAATTTATGACTTACTGCACCGGTGGAATTAGGTGCGAGAAAGGCGCCAGATGGATGGACGAGAATATGGAGAAGAGAGAAGGCGACCAAGTCTCTACGCTGAAGGGAGGAATTGCGGCTTATTTGACTTGGATGGAGGAAGAGGTCAAGGAAGGGAGAAAAAGACCCGAGGAATCGCTATTTCGCGGGCGGAACTATGTGTTTGATGCAAGAGGATCCACAGGTCTGGATGGAACGTCAGATCCCGTTTCTGTCTGTCATTCCTGTAGTCAACCATCGGATAGGTTGAGCAAATGCCGATCCAGAGGCTGCCATTTGGTTTTGGTAGTCTGCGCGGCCTGCGAGGGGAGAGACCCAAGATGTTGTCCAAGCTGTCACGAATTTGATGATCAGTCCGCGGATGGAGTGGATGGGGCCAAATTACCAGAGCGCAAACCAATTTGTGCTTGTGAGAAGGAGAGAGAGGCACAACTCTGGGGAGAGAACTGTTCCAGGATAGTGAAAGCTCAAGGATTGAAAAGGAAGGCAAATGGTCGTGGAGAGAAAGCCAACGAGATCCACATCCAAGTCAAACTTACTGGCTGAGCGCATGAATAATGGAACGATACAAAGGTGCCGATTATACCATAATCATCAATTCATATTGCATAGGCCTTTAACGGACAAGACGTCGCTTTGAGGATGGGGACCTTTTCATTACAGGGCCAATCAAGGTGCTAGGAATCAGCTGGCAAAAAGTCGGAGAGGAAACCAGTAGGAAAGTTCAAATGGAGATGGTGGTTGACTGTGGTTAGGCTTGTGGCGTTCTCGGAGGATGGGATGGGTTCGGGGAAGGTGGTGTCTCGGAGACCGACAGCTTCGTGGTCGTACGGAATGTTGCGTTGGGAGAAGAGGGTGGAAATGCCGCGGTCAGTGAGATCTCGGGAGGAGGCATTGTCGAGGCAGGCGAAGTTGTGGATATCCCAAAAGCCGAAGGAGACGACGAAGAAGGTTTCTTGTGTTAGGGTTGGGGAGTTGGTGATGAAGGATTAGGTTTGGGTGGTGAGGTCAGGGAGGAACGAGTCGTCTTCGTAGAGTACTTCTAGTTCTGGTCCATTGAGCTTCCTCTCAACTCCAAGTTTTTAAATCTCGTTGGAGACCATGCGGTGAAACATGCTATGATTCGGCTGGTTGTGAAGTCGCAAAATTGAGGCGTGATGTTGAGCTAACCTGGGAGCTTGTTAGTACCGAGTTCCATCTCCACCAATGTTCCACGACATGTCGTTGCCAGAGAGTGTCTTGGCTAAGTGAAAGGTTGCAGCAATATTCAGCATCGTGTTTGTCGCTATCGCGGGACGTGAAAGTTGAAGAGAGGAGAGGAGAGAAGAGAAAGAGAAAGAGAAAGAGAAAGAGAAAAGAGTTTTGAGAAGGGGGGGGGGTATGCTTGGTAAACTCTTAAATTTGTTTGGCCCGAAGATGATGAGAAACAGGTATTGGATGATTCGTGAAGGGGGAGGTGACACTTGATCAGATGGATAAAAGACTGGAGACCTGACCTTGAACTATAATAGAAGTATTCTCGATATAGTAAAAGCTCACACGACCAATTCCGAATGCCTTTCCAGTTGCGGCTTTCAATTCCCTCCTATTGAGATTCCCAGCTGGGTTGTTGCCATAAACACATACTCCATACAGAAAGTAGAAGCACATGTAAGGTCATAGGGGCCAGCGTGCGATTCGTCGACTTACTCTGTGACACGCATTACAGCTCAGCCTTCCTGGGATCACGAGCATCGCTGACTGTTGAGATAAGAAAGACTAGTCGATCATGAGCTGTAAGTAGAAATGTGGCGCATGAGGGGCGCTATTGATGAATTACAGTACGTAGAGCTTTTAGCAGAGGAGAGACCTCGGGTTCATTAGCGGATCGTGATGTTCGCCCCCCTGAGTCTGCCTCGAGGAACTTAAGGCAAACGAGATCGGAGGAAAGGACTTGGGACGCTGCTAGCAGGACGTGATTTCTCATCAAGAGGAATCTCTCGAATCAACTTCGTCATGGTGCAACAGATCTACAAGTTAGTCCTGGACGCCCTTCTTTTCTCTAGGACTAGTTCCCGTCCAAATTTCAAGAATTCGGGAAGCTCGAGGGCAAAAGTTTCCGGACTCGCACGGGTCAAACAACAAGTCAGGTGATGGTCTCAATTTTTTGGCATTCGTTTGTCGGTGGAATACCCAGGTCTGATTACCCAAGGAATCACCAAATCCATGCTCTGACAGATCTCGCCCTTTAATAGAACACATACATCTTGAGAACAAAACGCCGAACCATGCAACGCCAAATGCTAGAAGCCCAGTTTTATGCCTTTTTGGAAAACACACCACCACGAGTTCTTGCCATCTTGCTTGGAGGGGCTGCTCCATCATCGCTGTCCTCCCCTTCGCCTTCGGAATCTTGATCATCGTGATCCACTTCATCTTCGTCCCCAGATTCTGCGTCTGTCTCCTCCGCCTGGTCGTCTATTAGGTCATCATCACTGCTGTCTTCTTCTTCATCGTCCGAATCATCAACGATCCCGTTCCTCATAGGCATATCTTCTGAAGCTTCGGTCCCCTCATCCGGAGAGCCGCGCAAGGCTGCATTAACACGGTTCTTAGGCTTGGCTTCATCTCTTTCCTCCTCGCTCTCCCCGCCCTCGACGTAGATGATAGCATCATCATCCTCGTCCTGATCCTGTTGACCATGGATTCGCATGTTTCTCCGTAGATTAGTCTGTGCCTCCAACATATCCAGCTTGCCCTTCAGCGACAGCAAGCCCGGCAGGCCTCTGGTCCGGTCACCAATAACTTTATTCAGTCCCTCGAGTTTCTTCATCAGGTCACGCTGTGTTGCCAAATATCCGCCATGGGTGATCAACGTCCACTGAACCCAGACCGTAAGACTGCCTGCTCTGCCTGGTCTCTTGTGTAATCGATCGGCTAGCTTCTCTAGTAATATACCGGCGAGTGGAGATTCAATGCGCTGGATTGTAGCGTGGATAGTTTTGATATCAACAGTTGCAAGACATGTTTCGAGAAGAGGGAGATCGTTGGTTTTAAGAGCTTGCGTAAGGACTGTTCCGAGAGATGTGCCAGAGGGAGGTTGTAGTTGAGAGCCCTGGGGATAGCTGACAGCGTGAGGATCCTCGAATGCGCCAGCTACATCAATTTGTTCGGGTTGATTCGCTAGCACAAGATCTCCCAAAGATGGTCCACCGTCCTCTTCGACATCCCCGGCTTGTGGTGCATCCTCCGTATCCTCCATTGCCACGTCTTCGCCGCCGGCAGACTCGGCCTCGTCCGCGCTCTCTGCATCGGCTTCATGCTCACTATTCGAATCATCACTGGAAATATTGACAAGATCCTTAACTCCATTCGAAATCAGCTTGACGGCATTTCCGCCACCGGACACCACGGTCCTCGACTCGTCCAGGTTGCTTTTGCCTTGGATCTTTGCGCTTTGCTTCATTGCAGGCAGGCCCAACTTTTGGGGGAGTTTCCGCTTTGTAGACATGACGAAATCGGGGAAGTTGGTGGGGTATGATTAATGTGGCAGTTGCGTCAATACTGGATCAAGTACTGGCAAGTCGAGCAGAGACGAGCTCCAAATCGATATCAGAGTTTGCGATTGAGCGGGTGGTCTGCGAATTCGGAGATGTGGTTTATGGTTTATCGATTCATCACTGCTCTGCTATCAACTGGCTGGCTCCCTATCGAATTGAAATTTCAGAAAGAAAAATAAAAAAATCCGTTAGCTCTACCGGGGCTCCAGTCCCGTCCAGGCTAGTCTCAGATCACGTGCGTGGAATTGGGCCTTCTTAGACAGGGGTGGAAGAGATGAGTCAAGAGCGAACAAGTGCATGTAGCATTTCCATTGGATCGGTTGTAGCACGGGCCATCAATGCACGGGCCACGCACGCTAATTGTCGCTCCTTCCATCTTTTAAGGTCAACGTTCCTTCCCTCTGGTTTTCGGATTGCTGTACTCTTGATCATCAATCTCATTCGTCGCGAGCGCTCCGGCCACAGGTGACCACACATTCCGGCGAGTTTCTTCACTTGCACACCGACGCCTCCACCACCACCAGCACCACCACAACCACAACCACAACCACAACCAACAAATCTTTCGACCACTCGGTCCCAGTCTCAGGAACAGGAAAGGGAAGTGCGTACAGCTGCCCAGCTGTACTGAGCCGACTTGGCCTGTTTTGCTTTGTTTTTGTTTTTCTTTCTTATCTTTTCTATTTCTGTTCTTCTACTCGAAAACGTAGGAGCGGAATAGAGAGAGAGGCAGAGGATATACCCACCCACCCACCTGACCCAGCTCAGCTCTCTTCACTTCACTTCCAAGCCTGCTTCTCTGGTGCAGCGCATTGTCGCATTGCAACTCGCTGGCCAGCAGCACATCTCTGGACTTTGCGCCGGCCATCAGCTACTGGCTAAGTGTCCCCGCCTGCCGTTCCTGATCTTGGTTGAGCTTCTCGGGTGCTCTTGCGCGTCTGTATTTGGGGTTTGGGTCGCTTTTACTAGCTGCACCTCTCGACATCAACACCACAACACGGCTTCACTCCCATCCCCCTAACAGCTGTCGCCCATCACCAGATCACTCGCGGTATATCTCCATCCGCTGCATTAGTGCCGTGCTCATCCACAGATTACGAAAACCGGTTGGCAGCTTTTCTCGCTTTGCGACACGAGCTGTTCCTCCGCCGTTTACTTGCGCAAGGCTAGAATCTCCGGCGCAAGGCTGCTACTTTCTAGAAAATATTTCACCACGCCACACCCTGGGCATACATAATAAGACTCGCATAGCCTTTGACACCTTGATACTTCACTCGCGTCTGCTCCACATCCGGCAATTCTGCCCGCGATCTTCGCAGTTGCCTCTCTCGAAGAGGTCGATTCGTTGATGGCCGTCATGACCTCTCAAAACCCAGAAGGAATTTCTCTCGAGCAAAAGATACAGCCCGTTCCATCATCTGAGAAGATGGCTTTGGATTTAGATATCAACGGGTGAGTCTAGCTCGAATTCTCATGTTTTTTCCTTTCCTCCTCTTGTACCCTTATTTATGAATCAATATTACAGAACTTCTACCTCAGATGAGACCAACCTGAATGATACTTCGTCTGAAATCGCTATGACCAAATCTACCGAACTTCTACCCAGCGACGAGGCTGTCCCCGCTAGTGTAAACGGCACCACAAATAATATTCACGCGTCGTCTTCGACACCCGTTTTCGAAAACGAACCTGCTCCGCTCCCTACAACCACTTTGAAGTCCGAGGCGACTGAGCGCTCGCCAAAGTCAACTTTAAATTTATCACAAGTGCCCGACACGAACACAACCACAACGGAAGAGGAATCTACTTTCGCAGAAGCTCCCAACGCGTCAGCTTTGGATCAGGCGATCGAGTCCGCAATTGACGACGTCGCAGTTTCAGCAATAGTACCACCAGTTGTTGAGGCGCAAGAATCCGATCTGCGAGGCACCAGTCTACCTGACGCAATTCAATCTACCCAAGAGCCATCGCAAGAATCGCTACCCAACATGGATCAAGCCACGATCAAAGAGCACACCGAGGCCAAGGTTGACGCGCCCGAAATTGGAAGTGTTGCAGAAGCTGCCGAATTCACCTTGGACCCATTTCCCGCTAGCGAAAGTGAACTTCTGCCCTCCGAAGATATAAACAAGCCACTACAACCTACATCACAATTCACAGAATTCGATCTACCGACAGAGCAAGAAGAGTCTGCACCTCCCCTGACCGAAGACATGAACGGCACAGGGATGGACGACACCGAGATGGCCGATGCCCCTCCACCTTCCGCTAAGGTCGCCCGAGAACGTGAAGATGACGAGGAGATCGAACCATCTGCAAAGCGAGCCAAGACTGACGACGAGGCCACCCATGTTGAAGAGACACTTCCATTACAGAATGGGGATGCATCTGCAGCTGATGCTCTAACGGAGTTTCAGGCTAAGGAGATCATCAAGACACTCAAGAATGTTGCAAGAACTCAGGCTGGGAAGAATTTCAGAGCCCCCGTGGTTACTTTGTGGCCTGCGTTTGCCGATGCATATAATGAGAAGATTGCACGACCGGTCGATCTAACTTTCTTCGAGTCGAACCTCAAGAATAAGATCTACCTGACCCTGGATGATTTCAAGAATGATGTTGAACTTCTCCATGCCAACGCTGTTACCTTCAATGGTGCTGATCACATGGTCACCAAGGCAGCCAAGGATGTTAGAGATTCGATCTTCCTCAAAATTTCTGGCATCCCTGCAGAACCAGTAAAGAGAGAGAAGGCAGTGAAGCCCAAGAAGATGACGCCTGCCCCTGAGCCAGCTCCTCGGTCAATAGTACGCAGACAATCTAAGAGTAACCCTCCCCCCTTGGTCACTCCAGCAGCTCCTCCCGCCCAAACTTTCCCTCTTCACCCTGATACCAATCTACCTGTTATTCGCCGCGCCAGCCAAGCTAATACTACTGCGGATGGTCGACCAAAGCGAGAAATCCACCCCCCTAAGAACAAGGACTTGGTTTACTCATCATCGCGCCCCAAGAATAAGAAGTATCAAACTGAACTCCAATTCTGCAAGGATGTTGTTCTTGTTGAATTGCACAAGGCTAAGTACGACTCCGTTTCAAATGTCTTCATGCACCCAGTTGACCCCGTCGCTCTCAACATTCCCAACTATCACAAGATCATCAAGACTCCGATGGACATCTCCACAGCAGCTGCGAAGCTCGAGGATGGCCGCACTACCACTGCCAATGAATTTTACAAGGACATTGAGCAGATCTTCGCCAACTGCTACAAGTTCAACCCTGCAGGAAACCCGGTTCACCAAATGGGTCGGACATTCCATGATGTCTTTAAGGATGTGTGGGCCAAGAAGGAGCAGTGGATGGCCGAGCATGCGCCCGCTAGCCCTGCCAGAACCCTAGAATATGCTACAGAATCCGAGAGTGAGGAGGAAGCAGCCGCCCCACCACCTGAAGCTGCTGCCACTGGCGCATTGAGAAAACGCTTGATTGAAGAACAACAAAAATTGATTCGGATGATGAAGGAGAAGGAGGATCCATCTCTCATTGAAATGCAACAAGACATGGTCGAGATTGTAGAGAAGAGAGTCAAGGATGAGGAAGAGCTCGTGAAGAAGAAGGCTGTCAAGAAACCAAAGGCCGCCAAGGCTCCCAAACAAAAGGCTGCCGCAGCTCCTGCCAAGAAGGTTAGTAAGAAGTCTGGTGGCTCGAAGCAACGATACATGGGAACTTTAGAGAAGGAAACCATTTCAGCAGGTCTTGGGCTTCTACCGGATGACATCTCATCAAATGTCCTCGATATGATCAAGGCAGATCAACCAGGTGTCGATGTAAGCTGCAAACTTTTGCCCATTTTATATTTACTGACAATTTCTTAGGTTGGCGATGATGGCACTCTAGAACTTGACATTGATAGTATCAGCCAGAAGACTCTTTGGAGCATCTACAGCTTGATCAAGGAACATGCACCACAAGTTGAGCTCGATGTTCGTCAGCAAATGGAAGAGCGTGAGGAGCCTCGCACAATGGCCAAGCCGCCTCCTAAGAAGAAAAACAAGCCAATGACCAAGACGGAGCAAGAGAATAAGATTCGCCATCTTCAGAAGACCATGGATACCTTTGAGCGAAACGGTTCCAGCTCTCAGGAGGCACACCTCATGCCGAGTAAGTTGACCTCATCCATTATATATTCCCAAATGCTAATGATTTTCACAGCTGTTGAGCAGGAGCAGGAAGACACCAGTGGCGATGACGAATCTGATTCTGAGGAGGAATAGCTTGATAGTAGTCTTTTACCTTATCAGCATTCCGCCTCCAGTCCCTTTTAATGCTTCCCAAATTCCCCGATTGTACCATACCCCTTTTACGATGTACATTACACGCCCTTCTCTTTTGAGCCTATCACGACCGACGCGAGGGAGATTCAGAGGCTCATTGCATTATATGCATATCCGGTCTTTCTACTAGACTGTGGGGATGCGCCACCGCATCTGGAAAAAAAACCCACGCACTTATTACTTTGAGAGAATGCGGAGCATTGGATTGGTTCGAAAGCAGGGTTTGCTTGCTAGTACATCCAGGCATGGTTGCAAGGAGGAGGACTTGCTCATTCTCCTGGCTCTCATGCACCATTTGCATTTTCGTTGTTGAGACTAGGAAGCATAAAAACTGTGTACGATATTTCAGAGCAGCATCTGCCATCATGCAGCGGAGGTTGTGGAAGGGCTGATGATTTTATGATGATGCCTGATAGCTACTCAAGAGCGGTAGCAAAAATGAAGAAGAAAAACGATAATTTGCCTGTCTTGAACTTCCATAACTTGCCGTGGAATGACGGAAATTACGTTGGCTTTTCAAAGTTGAGAAGCTCCAGCCTTAATGTGGTGTCACATCACGGGATTTCTGATGCACGAGATTTAACCCCGCATCAGTGCCTCGTCGCAAAAATTACTCCCAGCTTACACTTGCCGTGCACTCTTATAAAATAGCTCAACAGGCGGTGGTACCTATACCTGCAAGTTTTGCACCAAAGTCTTACTTTGCCTATCCTCTTCTCTGTGCTAACCTTCCCTCCTCACAATGTCTTCCGCAGAGCTACTAGAGTCGTTCAGCAGCCTCAAGCTCAGCACTCAAGATGTCAACACCCCCAACTCTTCCACAACAAAACCCAGCGAGAAAGTAGTCAATTTGAAGAAATCAAAGGGGACGAATTCGGAAGGACTGAAGGGGAAGCAGGATCGGAAAGCCTCCGGTGATAACATCTCCAAGGCTTCGCTAGCTCAATCTAGTCAAATCGCAACGAGTAACAGGAATCAGAAAGGGGCAATTGGAAAAGGACGGAAAGAGAAAGAAGCTCTGAAAACTCCGGGGAACATCAACTCGATACCTCATTATACGAAGTCTGCGAAGAACCAAAAATCCAAAAATCCAAAACAGCAGAAGCAGACCGAGACTCCAAGCCCACCAGACAATGAAAAGAAACGTACCCCGAGCCCCAAATCACAACACGCTTCACCCGTCCTCGCCATTTCCCCTGTCCAATTCTCATCCCCCGCCCTACCAGGAGCTTCCCCGATATCACCCAGGAACAGACGGCCCTGCAACAAGAGCCGGAGACGTGCCAGTGAACCTCTCCCCACACCTCTATCTCCGATCATCACCCAAGTCCCAAGCTCGACAGACTCCAAAGGCTCAGTCCAAGCTCCGCCTGACCCAGCGAAACCAACGTTCGTGTACGTCCTCCAAGCAGGCCTCCAAAACTCGGAGACAATCCTAGCCGTCTACCGTACAGCAGAAGAAGCCAACTCCAAATCGCTGGACTTCCTCGCCGAGTTTGGAATTGAAAGTCGACACATTATGGATGTCCAAAGCTCGATCCACACAAGTCCCAGCTTGGCCGTGCGTCGAAAATGGCCGAATGGGACGGTGGAGGTGAGGATTTTGACGGACAAATGTCCTGTTAGGTGGGGAAAGGTGTTGCCTAAGGAGCTAGCTCTCTCACCTTTTTCTACTCATATGCTGGTGGAGAAAGTGTTCCTGGCAATAGACCATGGGCAAGGCATTTTCGTAATCGGCGCTTTTAGGGAGAAAGCTGAGGCGTGGGACGCGTGTAAGAAGTACTGGCGTATGCTGGCGTGTTGCAGTGAGGTAAGTGGGTTTTCATCCTGGGTTGATAAGGAGGGGGTAGAGCATGCGAGTGGGAGTATTGCGGGGAAAGGCCATGAGTGGTTTGTACAGCGATGGGAGGTGGTGTAGGAGAAATAGGGGAGTGAGGTTGCGAATGGCGATGAAGGGAGGGGAGTGTTTCTCTTGAGGGCTACGGTTGTTCAATCTGTTTAATGTTATCGACGTTCATGTATTTCACCAGCTCTCACTCTAAAGCTTTGTATTCTCTCCTTGTAAAGTGTTAGGGTATAACGCTAGTTGATTAGTGCCGCATGACCTAAAGTTCTGGAACCATTTTCTACCTGCCGGTGCCATCAGTCTTCATACCGCTCTTCAAAGAATCAAAGTGTCCTGCTTTGGAGCGAGTTTATGAAGAAAAAAGCTAGGATGGAGAAAAGTGCAACCTGAGGGGGAGAAGGAGGGGGGGTATATTGGCGCTAACGCTGCCACTGTCTAGCTCTTTCCCTCTTAGTCTTGCCAGTGCTAAAGGAAAGAGTGACCTAATTGCGACCCGGAGTTAGTAGCAATCCGGTTGACAGTTGCGACATCAGAGCGACCTCGACACACTAAGAATAATGGAACTGATTTTCTGGGCTTGATAATTCAAACCACTTGAATATTTAGAGGAATCAGAAAATCAGGAAATTCTAGGGTTTAACAAGGGCTGTATCATCTTGCATAACGGAACAAAGTCCCAAAAAAAAAGAGATCTGTTGTGTCAGTTTTGCAATCTATCTACAACTCCCAGGGATTCTCTCTCCAACAGATCCACACCGTGATTCATAGCCTTGTAACCCCGTAGAGAAGTCTCACGTCGTTTAAATCCGGACTCTTTCCACCTCAGCCAAGTTTACCTTGCTGCTCAAGGTCTTTCCCATCGCGTTTCGGGCTTTCTCCAAGGCCATCCACATAACTCGCCTGATAATATCCTTCATAACCTGGCCAACGGGTTCTTCTTCCTCCTCATCCTTGAAAAATTGGTATCCACCAAAGCCATCTGATCCTTGACTTGACTCCAAAACGGGTGGGCCAGAGAAACTCTTTTATCTTTGTGCCATAGATGTCAGAGGAAGACTCTTCCTCCATGATGGGCGCTATCAGAATTAGGGTATGGGCGGCCGGGGCCTCTAGATGGCTCTCTTAATCTCGAGAGGTAAATTGACGAGGCATGTGAACTCCTCTGGGACTTGAGATGTGAAAGAGTTCAATCCCGTAACTAGAGGAATCAAGTAGTATTGTTCGAGGAGCAACACCCTTCAGACTGCCAAAAGAATTTGTGACGAGGCGAATATCTTACTTGGGATAGGAGAGGTGGATAGTTGGGTCGAAGCAGGTAGTCATCGTTTGGGCACTCGTCGGGTATTCTCGCGTGAACCCGGGCAGAGTTGAGCGAAAAGCTTGAAATATCGGCTTCTACGCCAAAATGATTGATATCGAATGTAGATTCTTAGAAACACGAGTTTGCGTAGATATGAACCGCTATTCTGAAAAAGGTGATAGCTTCCGTCCGAGGAAGCTCGGTTAGGGAAAGGGGTTGCTAAGCGAATAACCTGGACGAGATCGATTGCTTATCTGTGGTATCTATCTTGAAGATTAGTAGAAACAGGAGTCTGCTTACCCGTGCATATGTTATTGCGGATAGTTGGGGATGTATTTTCTCGGAGAAAGGGCAAAGATAGAAGGTAGCTATTATGCGGGCTGCTGAATGAGGAGTGGAGGATGAAATCGGGGCAGGCAATCGGCTTATTCGCAACGCCCCAACTTGCCGGATGGTAAAGTCGTCGGAATTCAGGTACGAATAGAAAGTTAGGAGGTCAGAATATGTAAACAGGGACAACCAGTTAAAAGAACACCACCCTGGCTGAAGCAGCCGCTGAGCTAGCCAAACTGTGCGCAAATTTACACAGTTTAATTTCCTGGGCCTTTTTAGGGAAATTGCTCATGCGTTGTGCCACAGCCAGGGAAAAATATGGTAATATATCACAGGCTCATAACCAAACTTGGACTGGGTTTGAAAGTAATGTTGCTCTGAGGCTGACATGGAACGCAAATTACGAAATTTCTAGAGGAACTAGTCTACTGCTACTATTTTAGTCACCATCAAATGGAATGGTAATCTTGCCTTCCACTGCTGAGCAATAGTTCTATCTTAACTTACATTTTCACGTTTCACTTTAGATCCACTCGCCTAATTAGAAAGTAAAATACCTTGAAATTCCATGGTACTATACTTTCGCATCTGGTACCTTCCATGTTATGAGGATAAAGGAATGGTCATTAAAATTGCTTATAAGCCTTCCTTTACCCAGCAAGGTCATAATTATAGATCATTTCTCAACTAAAATCCATCCAACTGCCCTGGGTCCAATCAATCGTATTCAGCCAATCCAAATCGCCCGTATCCCCAAATGGTTCCAACAATGGATCCAACATCACCTTTCCCTCCTTGTCAACCGGCTCTACCGCCGGCTGCAGCACATGATCTAGCACTCTCCGCATTACTTTTCTCAGTCGTTGGGCGAGGGCGTAGTTCCCGTCTGTGGGACGCACCCACTCGAGAAAGGCGATGAAGAGCGTGCATTTTTGGATGGCGTCAGAGCGCGGGAAGGTTACGGAACTATGATTTACGGAGTATTTGAGGAGCTCGATGCAGAGGACGCCGGCAGACGGGACGCCGTAGAAAATGATCTATTCAGAAGGAAGTCAGCGGTGGGAGAGAGGTGAGGGGAGAGGGGGAGGTACAATCCAATCGAATAGATAGGTGAAGGCCATCAGTTGATCGCGCTTGATCCAGAACATGAGAGAGATATCCATTATCTCCATGGCAGTATCAATGAGGCCTTGCTCGCAGTTGAAGCCTTTGGCGATAGCAATTCGGTCGATTAGGAACTCGTTTTGGAGCTGCTGGAGCCAGATGTGGGCTTGATCGTAGAGGAGGGAGCCGGTGCTCTCTTTGGGAACTTTTGGTGAGGCATAGTAGTGGAGTTGAGGAGGTAGAGATGTGTAGAGTTCTTGGGAGCGGCGGTGGAGATCGCTGAGGTGGGTTAGCTTGGGTCTATTTTTTGGGAATGGGAACTCACATCACTCGGTATTCGGATATGTCGATGTTGACTCCAAGTGCTAATTCTAGAATCTCTTCACGTATGATGGACAACTGGACTTTGGCTCGCATTAGAGTAGCGTCGTTAATGTGTGCTTCGGGTGGGTAGAGACTCCATCCGTTGTCATCAAGCTTGCTCAAGACAGCTTCCAGCTCGTCCGGTTCTAAGAAGACATCATCACTTGCAAGATCAAGGCACATTGAAACGTCACAAAATCGTCTAGTGAGAAGGGGCGGAGTGCCATTAAGGGAGGCGTGGACTTTGTCGTTGCAGTAACAAGCGCAAAAAAGCCGACGTTTGTACTCAGAAGCTGCTGTAATCTTGCCAGTGTCGGGGAGTCTATGTAGCCCAACACTTATGGCTGTAGTGACCAGGTCTCCGTGAAGACGGCGAATGTTGTATGCTGCCATCTGTGTCAGCGGTCACTGACATCGTTGAGGGAAAGATAAATAGATACTTACTGTCATCTCCAGTAACTCCAGTTTCCAGCCTTTTCAAGGTCAGTATAAGTCCTGTCACTAAGTAGTTGACTGTTTCCGAAAGATCACACATTTTCAGACAAACTTCAGCACACTCTTTCATTCTCCAAGCAGTCTGCTTCCTATCACGGCCCCTGTTCTCTGGAGCACTGAACAGAGGATCCCAGTCCTGCATTGATAGATAGCCAAGTCCAAAGCCACAGAAAAGTTGTCCCAGCATCTCAAAGCGGAGCTTTGGTCCCATGAATGTGTTCATCCATTCGATCCCATCATCAGGGCTTGGTCCCAAAGGACTTTCCTCGTTCTCGAAGAGAACTTCAGAGAGGGTAGTAAGTCCTTCTTCTGTACGTGGCTCTGCCAGCTCAGCCTTAGATGTTGCCCAGAGCGAGGTGATGCAGTAATTCATCATTTTAGGATCTAAGTTCAGATGCTGGACGGCATTCAACGTCCTAAGAAGAGTGTAGCATGTTTCTTTGGAAGGGATATTCTCCAACGCCTTCACAGTCTGCTGGGTCCTGATAGGAGGCGATGTTGGTCGCTGGCGACCTAGCAAGGGCATCCCAAACTTCCATGCTCCTGGGTGCTTTCTAGTCTGGTCTCCGAGACTCAACAGTTCCTCGTCAAGCTTCGTTTGAGTCTCTCCAAAGATTGCTGAATAACTGGTAGGCCCGGAGTACAGTGAAGACTTCTGGTACACGGCAACTTTCCAGTCATCGGAGACTAGGTACTTTGGTTGTGTCAACTTACGGTTGAGTTTCTGCACATCAGACGTTCGACTGACGGAGTCGCCATTCCTATGAGCCAAGAGTGGGGGCGGTCCTGCGAATGAAGGTTCAACTGAGCTCGGTGTTGTCAAAGACGACCTTGGAGATGACAGATTGCCAGAAGAATCGAATGCAGTACCTGAAGTGTTGAAAATGGGACTAGTTTGTGATTCTGGTCTCTTCTTGGACATCGGCGCTGGATGGTAGTGACAACGAGCCGTAGTTTTCCTTCGTACACAGCGTCCACAGTGTGGCCAACCATGATCGCAAGCCAGCTTCCCCTTTCGACAAGGCTCGCAGGCTTGCTTCTTGCCATTGCGGCGGTAGCCAATTGCGTCCGGATTGGGTAGCATTTCAGCGATTATGGTGGGGTAGAATCCTGAGGAGCTTCTGTGGCGGAGAGCTTCGGATGTTCATTCTCGAGATAGGAGGGCGACAGAAGATTAAAAATTTCAGATATAGAGCGGGATACAAATATTGACGCTCGCTCTAGGATCGTCCATGAAAGCTGCCTTGTCCAGTCGGTGAGGTGTATTCTTCTGGTCATTGATGAATTCCTATTAGTAAGATTACCTTCGTAAGCTGGAGAATTTCAGGCCATTCCCGAAGAGGGAGAACTGCCGATGGGTACTGTGTGGTTTCGCATCACGTGGTAAAAGTTTCAAGTAACCTCACCTTGAAATTAGACGTTGTGTTTATAGTTGGCAAAATCACCCGTCCTTGAGAGTTGGGGTTCTATGAATCATACTGTGAAAAGGTCGAAGCGCTAGGCCTCTATGTCTGAGCCATGTTTTGTTGCAAACAGATCTCCGTAACCAAGCGACACGGCTGCCCCTCTATTTGATGTATTTCTTCAGATCACGAAGTCTTTCCTTTGCTCTCTCTAACACCTCATCTTCCTTGCAAACTGCAAATCTTAACCAGTCTTCGCCAATATGAGCGTTGCCCTCGGTGTAGAATTCGGTAGGTGGGATAGCAGCCACTCCAACCTCTTGAATCAAGAACCACGAAAGCTTGAAGTCTCTTGGACGGTCCCGGACATGTGGTGGGAATGGGTAGTCGGCTGGGACTTGGACCTTCTTCATGTTAACCAGAACAAAATACCCTCCTTCGGGCTCCGAAAATGGTAGATCAAGCTCTGCCCATATCTTATTGAATTTGTCCATCTTGCCCTTCATTTCCTTCTTTGCGGTCTCCCAGAAGTTCTCGGCATTTGCTTGTTCAAAGCCAACTGCAGCTGCTTCTTGAAGTGGTGACACAGAGGAGTAACAAATACGAGTGTGGGCTCCAGCTACATACTGAATGAGCTCAGCAGGGCCGATAAGCCAGCCAACTCTCCAGCCTGTAGCATAGAAGTTCTTGCCAGCTGAACCGACTGTAAGCGTCAACTTCTCAATCTCAGGTGAAAGCGTAGCGATTCTTGTGAATGGGACGTAGAATAAACGATCATAGACCTCATCTGAGAGAATGATGATTTGGTTCTTGACGCAGAGATCGCCAATCTTTTGCAACTCAGTCTTAGAAAAGACCTTCCCAATAGGATTATGAGGCGTGTTGATGACAATCATCTTCGTTCTTGGAGTAATAGCAGTTTCTAGCTCAGCGAAATCGATAGTCCATTCACCAGCTGAAGTGTTCTCTGTTGCACCCTTTGGAGGAGGATGAAGAGGAACATAGACAATCTTTCCGCCTGGCATTTCAATGTTTGAAATATATCTGTGGAAGTTAGAATCCGAATCGGGCTTCTGGCCGGACTATGGAATGTTGACTTACTGGTCAAAAAAAGGTTCGAATATGATAACCTCGTCGCCTTCTTCAATGAATGCCATGAAAGCACTAAGCATACCTGACCAAAGTCAATCGTTTCTCCGCTCAAGGGACGTGAGTATCTTACCCTCGTTCGCTCCCGTTGTGATGGTTACTTCCGTTTGAGGGTTGAGCTGGCGTCCCCATAGCGGAGAGTAAGCATCAGCAATAGCCTTCTTTAGACGTGGTCTACCCGTCGTAGGAGAATATTGGTTGCAGTCAACCTTATCTAATGCGTTCTTTGCAGCATTGATGATGAATTGGGGTGGGTTGTAACCGAAGAAGCCTTGCCCCATGTTCACAATAGGTTGCTTTGGGGATGCTGCAGCAGCTTCATTTACGATGGTCCTATAAGCAACAGGTCGGTCAGCCGGTACGCTCAACTGAGGTAAGAATTGTGCGGCCTGACTAAGTCAACTCGTTCGTTATGCCAGTATCCCCGCATCTTGACTTTGGCTTCAATCCGAAGACTTTCGGATGCATTTAAGGAGAGGAAACCGAGCGATACCAGACCCGGAGTAGAACATACCAAACATCTTGTCTTCTTCCAGCTACCCGCTTGGCAGGCTGGATCTTTCCCCTGCTATCCATAGTGGGGTGAATGTATCTTCTCAAGCCGGGCTGTGATGTTGGAACCAAAGATAACTGCTGTAACCCAAATCTTGAAAATCGAGAAAGTTTTCGAGTCAACATTAGAAGCTGAGTTCAACTTAAATAAAGTTTTCCGGCTACCTGTTCAAGCAGGGGAACGGCGTATTGCTCACAGGTTCAGAATGCCGACATTTGGTTTGCAAAATTGTACCAGTGAGCTGAAGGATGGCGTCAGTTACCGTGACCAATTGAGAGTTGCACCTTGCAGCCCGTGTTGAAAATTCACTTCTGGGGATTGGAGGCGGCCGGCTTGGGTTTGAAGGTATAGTAGAGTGGGGTTGGAGATCCTGTCTTGGGGAGAGACGAAGAGAAGTCCCAATGAGGAAAAAGAAGTCTCACCGCATCTCTTTCTAGCAGTTGGCGAGAGTTACAGTACCGTGCCTCCAACTCTAAATCTTGACCCAGATCTCTCATCTCTCATCTCTCATCTCTCATCTCTCATCTCTCATCTCTCATCTCTCATCTCACATCGCATCCCTCAGCCCAAGATTCTCGAAACACCCTGTTAACACTAGCGGCCGCCCCCCGTCCTTCTTGTCAAGCTCTCTGCTCTCTCTCGTCTCGACTGGCAGAGAGTTACGAGTCAACGACATTCGCATCGCTGGCCAACTGCCCTAGTCAACTTGACAACTTGATTCATTGTTTCCCAGTTCAAGTGCCAGACACAACATGGTACGGGCCGAGCTCTGCAAGAGTCTCTAACTATCTTACTCCATTCCTGGAAGCTTTCAGCTCCACCACACGCCACATGTTATCCTCCAACGATCCCTCTCTCACCCTACCCCTCCCAATAACTATCCGCTTCACAACCTCAGTCCCCGACCTCCTCCTCGACATTCCATCACCCTCAAATACCGCAGTCGTCGCCCTGAAACGCTTAATCCGCGCCCATCTCTCCCCTCCCACCTCCCAGTCGCGTTTCCGGCTCATCCACTCCGGCAAACTCCTCACCGACCACTCCCTCCTCTCGTCGTGCCTCAAGATCCCCTCTCCCCCACCGCGAGCTCCCGACCCCTCAGGAAAAGGAAAAGCCATCGAGCCCCCTACTTCGCGCGTATATATAAACTGCTCTATCGGCGATGTTTTGACACCTTTGGAATTGGAAGAGGAGGAGAAAGCTGCGAAGAAAGAGAGTGAGAAGAGTAGGCTCGAGCCGAAAAAAGAGAGCGGGAATGGGAATGGACGGGTTGGGGTGGCCCAGACGACGACACCGGCGCCGAGGGGATTTACAAGGTTATTAGGGGCGGGGTTCACGCCAGCGGAGGTCAATCAGTTAAGATTGCAGTTTCGATCCATTCAGTCGAACATCCACACACCAGAGACTATGCCTTCACCGAGTACGCTGCTGAGAATGGAGGATGCGTGGATTGACGATAATGCTGGGAACACAGGTGGAGGTGCTGGGGCTGGTGGGTTTGATTTTGGGGACGATGGGTTGGGAGGGGGAGCCCTGGATGATTTGCTGTGGGGGAATATTATGGGGTTTTTGTGGCCGTTGGGGTGTGTAGGATGGTTGATCGGGGAGGGGGGAGTGTGGTCTGGGAGGAGGCAAATTGCCGTAATCACGGGCTTCATGCTCAGTCTTACCTTTGGGATGGTTCGTTATTATCTCCTCTCTGTTACCGATTTGGTTATTCGTTTCCAGGATTTCAGGACCAGCATCAGCATCGATGGGCTACAAAATGACTTGTCGCCTCAGCTATTTGTCCCGGCGTGGCATAACTTCTGGTTTAGCTATGCGGGAAGCTTTGCGCTTTCTGAGTTTCTTGGCCATAATGAGAGGGCTGAACACGGTGAACTAGGTTCAAGAGCTAGTAGCTTCGACCCCCTTCCTTTCCCACCGCTCACAGCAACTCACATGCCTGGAAAAAGAAAACTACTAATAATACGTATAGTTGAGGGTTATGGCATGATACTCTGGACATCCTTAGTTGGGATTGTAAGATTATGAATAGGCTGGCGTTACTGGGGCAGAGTTAGAGCTAGACGCATTTCCGAATGATACCCTGCTGTATTTTTTCAGAACCTCGTCGTCTTCCTCACAGGAGTCATTCCCCGATTAAGTGAAGGAAGACTTCGAAAACATTTCCATATTCCAAGTTTCCTTATCGTCTATCAAAAATTTTCTATCAGAAGTTCCCCTTCGCAGCAACCTCGTTCCCAAAAGCAAGAGCTATTTCGGCACCTCTCTTCTATATACCTCTCAGCTCATTCCAAGTTCCCTTGTTGCAGACCACCCAAAATCTAGATTCCTCACGGCAAGCCTTACCCGTCTTATCCAGATTGCCGGAATCGGGCTCGACGCAGCCGCCCCGGATTTTTACATTTCAAGCCTCAATCTAAGACTCACGCCCCTACTGAATCTCGCCCTACCTTAATCTGATGACGAATTCTCAACTCCTGTTGCAAGTCGCACTCTTCCAGAACCTTCTCCCTTTTCTGGTTTCTTTTCTTTTTTTTCGAGAGGGGTTGCTTTTGCGTGAAGTCTCGAATTTGTCCCACGTGGAGGGACACGCACCGTTGCTTACGGTACGCCTCATATTCTCTTATTGAAATGAATGCAGTTATCTTGCTTCGGTCAATAATTAATTGTTCTTGGATAATCAGGTTTTATTTTTTGTTTTTTCTGAAAAATTTATGATGTTTTAAGAAAGGACTTGAGTCTCAGGCACAATCGATCTAGTGGATTGGATATGGTAGGCAATGGGGTTAGCTCTCCTCACTCTCCTAGGATCTTAACGTTTCTGTGGTTGGTAGGTTTCGATAGATTTAGTGGTAGGAGGGCAAGGATGGCAAGAGGGTGAGATAGGAAATTCTGTAATTCAATTTGCTTTATCGCTCCCATCGCTGGCTCATTGACCTCTAGTAATTCCCATCAAACGCCATGCACCCCCTCTATTCAAATATCTACAAAGTCTTCCTCGGCTCCTTGATCTGTTGGACGGGCTTCGACCCCCCGCTCGCAATAAACATCCTCTCAATCAGCACTATGAAGAACTGAACAGGTAAGATCCATGCCCTGAGCAATAGGTCCTCTAGTCCTAAAACCGGTCTCCTTCCCCTACTAAACGTACTATCCGTAAACTCAAACGGTAACGTCGCCCCCAAATGCTCCACCGCCACCTTCAGTCCACTACTAAACCCATCTTCATGAAATCCATATTTCGTCCACGCGCCACAGTAACTGATCCCTCGGGTATTTTGGATGAGGGGAAGGCGCGATTGCGAGGCGATGGACAAAGAGTTGTAGAGTGGATGGTTGTAGGTGTAGCTTCCTTGAATAGATGCGGGGGCTGGGAGGTGGAGGGGGTTGAGTGTTACGAGGACGGGGCCGAAGGTGTTTTCGGGGATGTGTTGGAGGATGTTCATGTTGTAGGTCAGACAGACTTGGTCGATGTTACTTGAGGTCGGGGAGGACTTGGTCATGTAATTCCATGATGACCAAGCATTTCTGGACTTGGGCATGAGCGATAAGTCATTGTGTAGAATAGCGGTGTTAGTCGAGGTTTTGAACCCGCCCAAGATAGATTTCTCATCGTGGTCGGCTTCAGGGCGGATAAGTTCTAGGGCTTGGTCGCCGTGGGTGGCTATAATCACGTGATCATAGAGCTTGGATTTGCCATTTGGGAGATGGAGACGCACTTGGCCGTTGGAGTCGTTGGTTATGGTCTGGACGGGGGTGTTGAGGAAGATATGGTTTGGGGGGAAGCCTTTCATTATGGCATCGATGTAGGATTGGGCGCCGTACTTGAGTGTTAGCCAGTCGGGGCGGGTGGCAACGGTACTGAGGAGATGGTGATTCCACCTGGACGATATTAGTAGTGAGGCTTGAGATGGGAAGGGGAAGACTTACATGAACCGCACAAGAGTTACTGCGGGGAACTCCAGTGTGCACTTGTCTGGGCTCGTACTCCATACTGCTGCAGTCATTGGAATCAAGTAGTCGTCCCGGAATGCATCAGAATATCCCTCGCGATCCAGGTATTGCCCGATAGTCTCTTGCTCTCCAGTATGGTGGACCTTCCCATTTCCATTCGCAATTCCGTTGGCCTTCCCATTTGTACACACCTCGCTCCTCCCCTCCACCTTCAGCAGATCCAGAGCATACTGATTAAACCGTATTATATCAAAGATCATCCTCCAGACCCTCGGCGAGAATAAATTCTCCCGCTGCGCAAACACAGCGCCAAGAGAGGTCCCAGCCCACTCAAACATTCCCTGATCTCTTGACACCCCAAACGTCATCTCCGTCCGTACTGTCGGCACACCGATAGCTTTCAGGAAAGCAATAAAGTTGGCTACACAGCATTAATCCCGCCACGGGTTCAGGCGCAAGATAACTCACGATAAGTGGCTGTATTCAGCACAATAAACCCTGTATCCACCACTGTCTTGAACTTCTCATGCCGATATTCGACTGTATTTGTGTGCCCACCTAATTTCTCCGCCGCTTCATAGATATAGACATCATGATGAGTGCGGTTCAAGGCGTACAGAGCTCCGATCCCCGCGCATCCACTGCCGATGATCGCGACCTTCTTTCTAGGGACGTAAGGAGTTAGAGGAGCCATGATAAGGTATCGTATATTAGGAGAATAGAGAGGTGAAAAGAGAGAATTATTCACAGAGAGGGATCCGCGTCGGCTTCCAGGTGAGGGGAGCTTGAGGACGGGGGCTGCAGTGACAGCATCGTTGCTTTTCGATATGCGGTGGACGAACTACGTATTTATCAGTTAGTGGCTTTCATGTGAGACCAAGAACGAGCTTCCGACTGGTGAGATGCACAGCGAGTCTGCGAATTAGAACTGGTAATACTGACTGACTGATGCGAGAGGAAGACGAACGCCACAGCTCAAACTCCCGCGCGGCGCTGGTACTCTATACGTATCGATGACCCTTGCTTGATATTTTCTGGATAGACTGGGGTGGCGATCCTTGCGGGTTTGCATGCGGCTGGGGATTTGATGAGACCGAGTCCGTGGTCAGATCTCACAAGATGCTGCATTGCAGTTCCAATTGTAACAGAAGTCGCTTCACTATCGAAACTCTTCTGAAGATTTATTCCGCAAAACAAAGTGCAATTACTTTGCCCAAGTATATTTCCCTAATACAGTACAGTAGCCCTATGATCCAGTCCAGTCCATACTGGCGGATCTGCAACGGCCGAGCCGAAAAACCCCTGCCACTTCCCTTCCTTGCGACGACGACTTGAGAAAGGCAACGACATTAACACCATCATCCCCATCTTCCCATCAAACAACATCTCCTCAACCTCAACCTCCACATCACCATCAACATGTCGAACCCCCTTGATACCGATGCTGGCTCTGAGCTCTTCAGCAGCTATGAAGCCGAGCTCAAACTGGTCCAGGCAGATCTGAGCCAGAAGCTGGACTCCATCCCCGACTTGGCTGGTGAGCCACGGAAGGCTGCTATCAGCCAAGCAGAGAGGGCGCTGGAAGAGGCCAACGAGCTGGTGAGTCTCTATATCCGTATTTCGATCCAGAGAATGGGTGGGGGATGCTAATGTGAGTATAGCTCGACCAAATGCGCCTCGAGAAACAAAACATCCCCTCCTCCACCCGCACCAAAGTAAACCAACGCTTCCGCAACTACGAATCCGACACAGACGCCGCAAAGCGGAAACTTGCCTCTCTGGCCAACGACCGCTCTGCCCTCTTCGGCAGCCGCTACTCTGACAACCCCAACGATGTCCAGCTCGAGCAGCGCCAGCAACTCTTGTCCGGCACAGATAGACTAGATCGCAGTTCACAGAGGTTACGAGCCAGTCAGGCGTTGGCAAATGATACTGAGGCTATTGGAGCGAGTACATTGGCGGATTTGCATAGACAGAGAGAGACAATTCAGCATACGGGTGACATTCTGTTGGAGAGTGAAGGCTATGTGGATAGGAGTGTGAAGACGCTTAAGGGAATGGCTCGTAGGTAAATCGTCCCTTGGTCCACCCTGCGGCCTGCGGAGCGCTAGGTCTTGCGGAGATATGCTAACACTTGGGCAGGATGGCTACAAATCGGATTATAACGATTGCAATCATCACGGTTCTGGTTCTGCTTATTATGGCTGTTATCGTCAGCAAGTTCAGGTAAAGGGCAGTAATAATGGCGTTTCGGGGTTGAGATACTCTCTTTTGTTGTGTAGGGGTAGTTTTGCGAAATAAATGCATTGTATATTCCATGATTTCATGCTCCTATGCTCTTCTTACTTTTTGGTCGCGATATGAGCCATGCACACATGGAATAGCTCAAATGCTCCCACTATCTAGAACCTTCAAGCCCTCAAACCATTCGAATAGCTCTCCTCGCCCTAATAACCCACTCTGCACAGTGCTTTAATTCACAAAGCACGTTAAACCCTACCCATTCCATTTCCCCTGACCCCTCAAGTAAAAGCTGCCATTAGCGCCCAGGAACTCCGGGGGGGGGGGGGGGGGGGGGGGGGGGGGGGGGGGGGGGGGGGGGGGGGG